>CACRXK020000242.1:0-96788 GCA_902702795.2 Paramuricea clavata | reverse complement strand
AAAAAAAAAAAAAAAAAAAAAAAAAAAAAAAAAAAAAAAAAAAAAAAAAAAAAAAAAAAAAAAAAAAAAAAAAAAAAAAAAAAAAAAAAAAAAAAAAAAAAACAAACGAAAACAAACAAACCACAACAAAAAATCAACAAAAAACCGCGAAAACAAGCAAACAAAATCAAATAAAAACAAACAAAAACAAAAAAACAAAAACAAACCGAAGCAAACAAACAAAAACAAACAAACAAAAACAAACCGAAGCAAACAAACAAAAAAAAAAAAAAACAAACAGACAAACAAACAGACAAACAAACAGACAAACAAAAAGAAACAAATAGAAACAGAAACAAACAGAAACAAACAAAAACAAACAAAAAGAAACAGAAAGAAACAGAAACAAACAAAAACAAACAAAAACAAACAAAAACAAACAAAAAAACAAACAAAAACAGACAAAAACAAACAAACATAAACAAACAAAAACAAACGAAAACAAACAAACAACAACAAAAAAACCAACAAAATACCGCGAAAACAAACAAACAAAAACAAATAAAAACAAACAAAAACAAAAAAAAAACAAGAACAAACCAGGCAAACAAACAAAAACAAACAAACAAAAACAAACCGAAGCAAACAAACAAACAAAAACAAGCAGACAAACAAAAAGAAACAAAAAGAAACAAAAAGAAACAAATAGAAACAAATAGAAACAAATAGAAACACAAATAAACAAAAAGAAACAGAAAGAAACAAAAAGAAACAGAAACAAACAGAAAGAAACAAAAACAAACAAAAACAAACAAAAACAAACAAACAAAAACAAACAAACAAACTAAAACAAACTAAAACAAACAAAAATAAACAAAAACAAAAAAACAAACAAAAAAAACAAACAAAAACAAACAAACAAAAACAAACAAAAACAAACAAACGAAAACAAACAAATACAAACAAAAACAAACAAGAACAAACAAACAAAAACAAACAAACAAAAACAAATAAAAACAAACAAAAACAAACAAAAACAAACAAACAGAAACAAACAAAAACAAACAAAAACAAACAAAAACAAACAAAAACAAACAAACAAACACAAACAAACACAAACAAACACAAACAAACAAACAAACAAACAAACAAAAACAAACAATGACAACCAAAAACAACCAAAAACAAACAAAAACAAACAGAAACAAACAGAAACAAACAGAAACATACGAAAACAAGCAAAAACAAAAACAAACAAAAACAAACAAACAAAAACAAACAAAATAAAAACCAAAAAGACTAACAAAAACAAACAAAAACAAACAAAACAAACAAAAACAAGCACATGCACACAAATAGTTCAACGCACATGCACATAAACAATTAAGCGTTCTTGCACACAAATAATTAAATGCACATGCACACAAACAAGTAAACGCACATGCACACAAATAATTAAACGTACATGCACAGAAAATTATGTAAAAGTAAAATATATCTTCCGTGCAAAAATGGTAAAAAGGTTTTAAATTTATACGGTATATTGTCTTCATTATCAACCCTCTACCTTCCAAGCGTGTCCCAAATCGCGGAAATGATTTGTAATCGCTAAATGATTTCTGATTTTTGTTATTTTCATTGATTTAGATTTTCAATATTACATTTTGGAACATTATATGGCGTTGGTTTTTTAATAGCAGCATTCTTAGGCTCTTTACAGTATGGCCTATTTGCAATTGCAGAGAGCGATCTTGGAGGCGATCCGTTTTGGGTAGGTTTTAGAAACAGCATAGGAGTCAAGTTACCCGGCAAGCATGACGTGTGAAACGTTGTCATGACGGCAAAAACAACCCATCTGCTTAGATGGAACAGGGTTATGACCTGTTTTGATTGTCCAGGAAATGGGGAACATGACAGCTGCAAGGACCCCACTAACGCTACTAATTTTAAGCTGTGAATATAAAGCAATCTGTTCGGCTGAAGAATCTGTTAGAGTCCTGTGTAGATAGATATTTCTCATCCGACCCGCTCTGAAATTCAACTGGCCTGCTCGAGCCCTGCTTTCCGTGTTAAAAGAGAGAATGCAAACAGGAAATGCAAGCATGTTTTGTGCTGCCCGAGGTTCAAAACATCAAAGAATATAATTACCATGATAGAATTGTACTTTACATATAGTAAATTTCACTTACCTTTCCTACGATCATGCAGGTCTCGTATAAACGCTATTATTATTCGGCATAAACAAAGCCTGCATGGGATTGCTGTGATTCAACCCGTATTTCTTCATGACATTAGCAAACACGCCAGTTTTTCACTTCTGTCAATCATGTTGCACTTTCGCGTGGTATATTGATCACTTAATTATCTACCGGGACCGAGGAAAGCAGCGGGTTTTGTTGCCCCCTTGACCGCCGTTGTTGCAGCCCAGGGTAACAACGACGATCAAGGGGGCGCAAAACATGCTGTTTTGTCGAGGTCTGAGTAAATCAGTGCTTAGTAATAACACGCAAGTCTCAATAATTCACCTGGTATTTCGAAACCGCAATAAAACCGACCTGCAGAAACTCTTGAAAGAACTTTGAATTTACCGGTTAGGTTGAATTTACCAGTTACACTGAAAATTAGGGCATTTTGTTTCCTTGCCGGTGGAACAAAATCTTTCCGTGGTAGCTACCAAGATGCATACGTTGTTGATTGCGTGGGTAGTATAAATATCCTTTCGGATATTAGCCTACCACACACGCCCGCGGCTTTCGGTCAGCGTGCTTCACATCTGGTATATATTACGTAGTGCGTTATACCCGGTAGAGTATTGTTTGCTCCGTTTCTTGTCAACATCTTGAAATCCATTCGTTTTAACTTTCAATTGATAGGTTCCGTGTAGTGGCATATATTTTAGAGACCAGTTATTAATAATGGGATGAGGGCGGGGGGTGTTAAAGGAGAGAAGTCAGAGGAGTGAGAGAGGAATGGAGCTACCTTGCTGATTTAAAGTAGGTTTGAGCTTTGAGATGAGAAGACTTTCACGGACGAGAAGTTCATCTGGAGAGGAACATGATGATAGGATCTTAAAATCATAAAGAGAAGCAGTATGATCTGAGTGGCTCAGATGGGAAAAGACGCTCGTCAGTTGAGGACTGCTACTCGTCTTACCAGTTAAGGCGGAAATACCCAGGTGTTCAGAGACTCGTGTATGTAGATGGCGGACCGTTTGGCCCACATACGACGCGGAACAGCATCGACACTTAAAAGAATAAACTACACAAGACCTCAAAGCATCGGCAATTTTGTCCTTAAACATGAAGAAATTGGACAAACGTAGAGTGGGACGAAAAACGATTCTGATGTTTATATGTGGGAAGGCTACAGAGCAAAGGCGTTGAATTTGGGTACGGATTTGGAGAGAGTGTGTTCCGGTATATGGAAGACAAAAGTATACCACTTTCTTAGATACAGAATGGATTAATTCCTTGGGTTGAAAGGTTTTATCAAGAAAGAGTCGAACACAACGATCGAAAAAACGAGTAGGATAACCGTTCTGGTTGAGGACTTTTCTATAAAACTCAATCTGAGCATGGAAATTCTCATAGTTAGAGCAAATATTGAAAAAGCGGTGTAATAGTGAATATATTAAACCACGTTTAAATTGTAGAGGAGTGAAGCTATGGAAATTAGTTAAAAGCCCTGTGAATGTAGGTTTACGATAAACAGAGGTTTCAAAGTGACCATTAGTTCGTGTGATAGTAATGTCAAGGAAGGAAAGTTGACAATTGGATTCAACTTCACACGTGAAGTTAATGTTAGGATGTTGGCGATTGAGATATGCAAGAAAAAGAGGAATATGGTCCCTAGAACGGAATAGAAGGAAGGTATCGTCTACATATCGGCGATATAGTAAGGGCTTAAAATTGGTAGGGCAATTATTAAGCCAAATGGTTTCATGAAAAGATAAAAAAATGTTAGCAAATAGAGGCCCAAGAGGAGAGCCCATTGCTACGCCGTCTACCTGTTGATATAGGGAACCATTGAACAAGAAATGGCAGTTTTTGACAGCACAATTCAAAAGTTGTTTGAATTCAGAGCGAGTGAGATCATGAAAACGGATGGCATTCGAAAACAAGCGATCGGCAATTATTTCAATGGTTTCGTCCAGTGGGATATTAGTAAACAAGGACGTGACATCAAAGCTAGCCATGGCAAGATTATCGGAATTAAAGTCTAGACTTAACAATTCCTGCACAAAGGAGAATGTATCACGAACCATGAAGGCGCTAGGGCAAATAGGACTTAGAATGGGAACAAAGAACTTGGCAAAGAACTTGGCATCTTATAAGAATAATTATTAATACATGATAGAATTGGTTTAAGTGGAATATTGTTCTTGTGTATTTTTGGAATTCCGTATAAGATACCAATGCGAGAGCCAGTAGGATAAAGTTGTTTATAGGTTGCTTGCGTGATCGATTCAGATTTCTTCAATGAGGCTGGAAGGTTCTTAATTTGGTTTTCACGCTGCAATGGTAATTTGACAGGATCAACATCAAGGCGTTCAAACTTGCTAGTGTCACGCAAAATATCTTCCATTTTCCGGTTGTAATCGCCACGGTCGAGAATGACAACTCCATTTCCTTTATCTGGCTTCACGATGACGATGTTTTTGTCCTTCTTTAAATCATCGAGTGTTTTCAAATCGTCCTTGGAAAACAAGAAATCAGGTCGGCTGTAACTGCGGTGGCCAGAGAGCGCGATATCTTTCAACTTGGTTTTGACCAGGGTTGGATAATATCCTGAGGATGAAGAAATTTGTTCGTCCTTTAACTTTCTGTGTAGCATTTCAAAAGGGGCAAGGAAGGCACAGTGATCTAACTTGTTGGGTGGAATGGCAAAGTTGAGACCTTTCGAGAGGATTTCCTTCTCTTTGTCCGAGATTAAGCGCTGTGAGAAATTGAACACAACCTTGTCCGGGTCGATTGAAGCATCATTATTTGCGTCAGAGCAAAGGCGAAAAAGTTTACGGTCTTTAATTCGTTGCTGTTGGTTTAGTTTCTTTGTATTCTCGCGGTCAGAGACGTTTTTAAAGTGAATAAAATCTAATGACGAGACAAGCGCGGCAAGGTTAGAGTATGCGACAGTAACTTGAGATGACAACAAACGAATTCTTGCATCAGTGTTTAGAGTTAATTTCATCCTGTAAAAGTTTGAGTTGGCATTGTCGGTAAGCACTCGAGTTTCGGAGACGCCGATTCGCAACTTTGAACCATAGGAACCGAGGTATAACTGAACGTTTTTTACAAGTCCTATTTGCTCTAGCGCCTTCATGGTTCGTGATTCTTTCTCCCTTGTGCAGGAATTGTTAAGTCTAGACTTTAATTCCGATAATCTTGCCATGGCTAGCTTTGATGCCACGTCCTTGTCGAACGGATGAAACCATTGAAATAATTGCCGATCGCTTGTTTTCGAATGCCATCCGTTGTCATGATCTCACTCGCTCTGAATTCAAACAATTTTTGAATCGTGCTGTCAAAAACTGCCATTTCTTGTTCAATGGTTCGACCCTATATCAACAGGTAGACGGCGTAGCAATGGGCTCTCCTCTTGGGCCTCTATTTGCTAACATTTTTTTATCTTTTCATGAAACCATTTGGCTTAATAATTGCCCTACCAATTTTAAGCCCTTACTATATCGCCGATATGTAGACGATACCTTCCTTCTATTCCGTTCTAGGGACCATATTCCTCTTTTTCTTGCATATCTCAATCGCCAACATCTTAACATTACTCTTTACGTGCGAAGTTGAATCCAATTGTCAACTTTCCTTCCTTGACATTACTATCACACGAACTAATGGTCACTTTGAAACCTCTGTTTATCGTAAACCTACATTCACAGGGCTTTTAACTAATTTCCATAGCTTCACTCCTCTACAATTTAAATGTGGTTTAATATATTCACTATTACACCGCTTTTTCAATATTTGCTCTAACTATGAGAATTTCCATGCTCAGATTGAGTTTTATAGAAAAATCCTCAACCAGAATGGTTATCCTACTCGTCTTTTTGATCGTTGTGTTCGACTCTTTCTTGATAAAACCTTTCAACCCAAGGAATTAATCCATTCTGTATCTAAGAAAGTGGTATACGTTTGTCTTCCATATACCGGAACACACTCTCTCCAAATCCGTACCCAAATCCAACGCCTTTGCTCTGTAGCCTTCCCACATATAAACATCAGAATCGTTTTTCGTCCCACTCTACGTTTGTCAAATTTTTTCATGTTTAAGGACAAAATTCCCGATGCTTTGAGGTCTTGTGTAGTTTATTCTTTTAAGTGTCGATGCTGTTCCGCGTCGTATGTGGGCCAAACGGTCCGCCATCTACATACACGAGTCTCTGAACACCTGGGTATTTCCGCCTTAACTGGTAAGACGAGTAGCAGTCCTCAACTGACGAGCGTCTTTTCCCATCTGAGCCACTCAGGTCATACTGCTTCTCTTGATGATTTTAAGATCCTATCATCATGTTCCTCTCCAGATGAACTTCTCGTCCGTGAAAGTCTTCTCATCTCAAAGCTCAAACCTACTTTAAATCAGCAAGGTAGCTCCATTCCTCTCTCACTCCTCTGACGTCTCTCCTTAACCCCCCCCCCTCTGCATTCCTATTACCTCATCACCTTGTAATTTGATATTGTAAATAATTTATTCATATTTGTAACTTATTGTCATACTATATTCATTTACTCTGAAGATGTCTTAGGTTAAAGACGAAACGATAGTACTTCTAAATAAATTTTATTTCTATATTATTGTCTATATGGCTCTCTTTCGTACGTTATGCTGGGCATTAATCTTTATAATACGATGTTGAATACTTAGAACTATCCAGAAAACCAAGTTTGAATCTTTGAAATTGAAATCTTCGGACGAAATACCTAATTTTTTGGCGTATTTTTGCCAAAAAAAACAAAATTACGAGGAAATTGAACTCCCCCAGTTCTTTTTTGAAAGTCACAGCACGCGAACTTCTCCCGGGCGTCAAATCACAAATCGCAAATCACGGGGGATTTCTACGAAAAAATCGATTTATTCACGTTTTATATAGAGAAGTCAAAAAGCACTCAAAATAAACAACTAGACCTAGACGTTAATACAAAAAAGATATTGGTCCGTAGACTTACGTTTTAAAGTTGTTTTTTTAGTTAAAGAGCAAAGTTCACTTCGGCACGTTCAACTAGTGTCGTTTTATGAAAACAAACCTGATACTACCCTTCAAACTTTTGCTGTTGTAGGATGCAAAGCAGTTCTACACGCGTAAAAATCATCATGTTGATGCAAGTTGTTCACAACAGGAGCGAACAATGTTGTGCTGCACCCCGTGAACAATATTGTTAACAATGTTGTTGAACCATCAACGTTGTTGCAACTTGTTGACAATCATGTTATCAACTTGCAACAATATTAATGATTGAACAACTCGGAACAACTTGTTAACAATATTGTTCACGGGGTGCAGCACAACATTGTTCGCTACTGTTTGAACAACCTGATCAATTTTTACCCGTGTAACTATCAAATAAATCGTATTTGGGTTTTTTAAATTGAAGTCTTTTGATGAAAAACGATTTTTCTTGCTCATTTTCGTCAAAAATATAAAACTTTGACTGAATTTCCCACTCCTCGAAACTCTCCTTAGTTCTTTTAAAAGTGCAATTTCCTTGCACGGTTGGCTTCAGGCAAGTATGGGCATGTTTACCTGAGTTATCGTTCCAGTTTGTTCCAGTCTTATTAGAGTCCACTGTAGGGGACAGAGGCATGCGAAGAGACTAGAGAGAACCGCTATTTGGCGCCAAATTTTAATTAAAGTAAAGCGTGTACTGGGCCGGAGAGCCAATAGGAACTCTCCAAGCTATGAACATGCGAGACAAGTTGCACGAAGTCATGTTACACGCTGCAATGCTAAAAATAATTAGTGCAATCGTTGCCAAAAGTAGAACCGAGTTCTACTCTGTGCAATGCTTCATGCAACTTGTCTCGCAAAGATTTTGACCATTGCAAGGCATGTTAAACGATGCAATGACTCGTGCAACTTGTCTCGCAACGCCATTGCGAGACAAGTTGCAAAAAAACTTGCACCGTGTAACAGGGCCTTAAGTAAACAGGGCCTAAATTAATTTAGTAGTTTCATTTAATTGTTTGTCTTGCTTTTATTTGTCAGTAGCCTCCTCCACAGGCATCTCGTGGTACTTACCTAGAAAAACATCAGTTATTTGAATAACTAAATTATATAAGTTCTCGACGATTAAGAGACGCCTGCGGAGGAGGCTAATTTGTCAGTATAGAATATTGTAAATTAAAATATTACTAACAACATAAAACGCTCACTGAGTGTCCAGCGATATACATACCCTGGACATTAGGCCTGGACATTTACTATATGTGACAATGGTAAATGAGCTCACGAGTGGAAGGAATACATTCGTTCGTTCGTTTATTATTATTAGGTATATATCTAGAAAATGGTATGTATATCGCTGGACACTCAGTGAGCGTTTTATGTTGTTATTTTATTTCCTGAGTACGGGTCTTCGACCAATTTCATATTGTTAAAATATTAATTACTATAATGCAATACGCGTAGTATTTCATAAGACATCTGCACTACATTATAAATACTTGAAATACTGTGCAAAGAAAACTGCATTAAATAATATTATTGTAGACGTTTCTTGTTTTGTCAGGCTCACGTCTCAGCTCACGTCGACACGGCTTTTGAGTTTTGCAACCGGCCGAGGTGGAAGCAGGCGGTAATCGCACTACGACCGCAATGCATCATGAGTAAAATAAAAAATTCACTCATTAGCGTTCTGACGTTCAAGGTGAAAACACTGTGCACGGCCGAGCGATGAGTATATAAAATTGTCTATTGCCCTTCTTGAAAGAATCAACAGTGGCAGTACATGTCAAAGAACTTCTGGAAAAGTTTGTGCAGTCGATGCATCCTGCTGACTGCACAAAGCGTTGGCTGTGAGTTTCAAAGGTTTGGCAATGATCGCAAGTATGTTTGTTTTAATTTATTTATATGTTTACTTATTGGTTTGTGCAGTGTTTCAATCGCTAAACTTATGTATATTCTATTTACTTTATTGTTCTTTAATATGACTGTATTGTTATTATAATTATGCAAATGTTTCAGGGTTGTGGACATACGGTAAAAGTATGCATAGACACGGAAACTTTTCTGCAATATTATATTATTTAATACATATACAATATGCAAGCTACTGTAAAATTCCATGTAATTTTAGTTATGCTTTAATAGAATTTGCCCATCATTTTAGTACTTCCAATGCCATCATCGGTCACAATTTCTATAGTTTGACTACACAATCTTACCTAAAAACTATGGGATGAAAATCATAATCTTCACATATTTTGTATGCCATGCCAATTCAATTTTTGGTATGATCACAAATATTGTAAATATTATGCAGCATTGAATAGAGATGTTGAGGGGTAGGGGATAATAATGTGACTGAGGTGCTGTTTATATGATCTCGGGTAATAGAGACACTCTCTACCCTCCGAGCTACCCTGGGAGAGGCAAAATTATATTCATTATATAACATTTAAATGCAAGTGTTTATATGGAAAGTTTTCAACTCATCTGGGCTGGTAGGGTCACCCTGGCAGTAGGGACACCCTGTTTACAAAACAGGGTTACCCTTGTAGGAGGGACAACTTTTGTCCATGTGTTTACATGTTTGTCTCGGCTTCCATGGAGTCACAATCTCGTACTTAGAGCCATTCTCATAGGAAGAGATTAAATGTGCAGTAAAGTTGTCTCGGGTTGGGATTGGGTGTCTCTAGTATCCAAGATCATATAAATACAGTAGCGCCTAAGTAATAAAAAATCATTGCAATGGCAATTTGCAGCTGGCAGAAAAACACCTTGCATAACAATATATGGAGAGTAAGAAAAATGATGTGGTTTAAATTGAACCACATACTATCTAGTTTTCAAGAACTTTGTTCTAGCCTTCCACTCACTAGAATTTACCCAAAATTTTTTTAAAAAATTCCAAATCCTTACACCTTGCCTATACCCCTCCCCAGAATTTACATTTTATTGGTGCACGGGAATGTCACAACAATTTATAATCCATGCCAATGCCTTGCTAATCAGACGTTTGATCAATTTGTTTTGCAAAATTCAAATTCCTGTTTTTAAATGACACCCCTTTTATGTACAAATGCATAAAAAATTATAGAGAGTAAATTGGAAACTAGTTGCGTGCAGTAAATAACAATTTGTTATTATCCACCTTTCAGCTTTGCTGTGAAAAAGATATTCAATTCAGTACATAATGGCGCCATATGAAGCAGATGCACAAATTGCATTTATTGTGAATAATGGATATGCTGGTTTTGCCAGGGCTCCTCGTCCCCAGGCGCTTTGATTTGAGGCTGCGGTTTTGCAGTGTCTGAAGATTCAGACCTTGTTGTATAGAGCGTTTGCACTCATTCCCCACGGGCCAACTCAACAAAAGCCATGGCGGCCATGTTGGTGTTCCAGACAAGAGTCTAATTAAAATTATTTTGAATTGAAACACCAACATGGTGGCTGTGACGTCATGTGCAAATGCTCTATATCAGTGTGAAAAGGTACAGCATGTATAACAATAATTAAAATGGGATGTTTTTGTTTGCATTTCAATGATGATGGTGGTCATGTATAGACTTAGTAAAACATTGTTCAATGAAGTGTTATAAAATATATGAATAACAAATTTATTGTGATTGTATATGCTTTATAAACAGCACAAGTGTAGTGGGTTTACAGTGTTCTAACAGTTTTTCTACATAACTCACAGCAGCATTCTTAGAACTTCCATCCATGCCAGCCCAGTTTGTGTTTATAGGGAGAACGTTTTTTCAGATTGGGAACCCGGTCAGCCTGGCTGTTCAAATATATAATTATGCAAAGTAGTTCATACCATAACATAATTAATACACTGTGTGCAACTATTGACATGGGTGTCCTGTTCTTCGCCTCTTCGGTTGTCCAACAGTCTGCCATTGGTCTTGCTCATTTTGACACACATTATTTTTTCCATTTGAAAATGTTTTTTTGCTTCTCTTTTGCGTTTATTATTTCTTTGCCGCTTTGTTTTTTGTTTGCCTGGCGTATGGGACTCTGGGATGCACGAACGCTTCCCGAAAATAGCGGGAGAACATAAACTCTGGACAAGAAGACCTGAAATTAGCAAAGGAAATATCATGATTTAAAAGCCCCAAAAAGATACAAAATTGAGGGGCGCCAAGGGGCGCCATTTAATATGGTCACAAATAATGATCATAGATTATGCCAATTGCAATTTTAAATGTGATGTGTCAACGGTTAACCTGTAACATGAAAAAGTAAACAGACCAGTGTATTTGGGAAAAATACACGAGCTTACAATCAAATGATATTTTTTATCGAATTCCAAAAATTATCTATTTGAAAAGTAACACAGCATAACAATATTACATGCAACTTCCTTTTTAAGAAAAAACAAAAAGTTTAAACTTTAAAACGTGGCAGAAAATAGAGCGCCAACATACCTTTCATCGTGCTCGAAATCCGCCATCTTGAAGAAAATATCCAAAATAATGCATTGCGGTCGTAGTGCGATCACCGCCTGAGGTGGAAGTAAATCATGCAGTCGGGAAAACGTCTTACTTTGAAAGATTATTTTGCAAAACATACTCGAACACACAAGAATCATAAAGATACAAATGTAATTGAATTGTTATTGTCAACTGTCAAGTTCAGTTATTTTTAGACAATAATTATGGTGTTAGCCAATCAGAATGCAAAATTGACCTGCCCAGACCAGGGCTTTCTCGTCTCTCCCCTCGTCCTCATACAATAGCCCTGGGAACGAGGTTGGGATATACACTCAGAGTAACATCACAAGCATCATATTCACCTGAGTACATTACACCAACACAGAAAAATAATTACTGATTATTAGATTACATTGATATCGAAGGAACTAGATTCTGTTCCGAAATATCACATACTCGACCGATCTGACCGCACAGCTCAGTTGGCAGAGCATTGGGCTAGTATTCCAAAAGGTCGTAGGTTCGGTTCCCACCGTGGTCAGGCATATTTTTCAAGCTCGCCCGGTGCGGATATACACTCAGAGTAACATCGCAAGCATCATTATTGGTTTGTTTTGCATCTACGTTTTGTCGTTATCGGAAAATGTATGGCTTATAAGTTGTCACTATTTTTTTACTTGCATTATTTCAATATAGTTTGTAAAACTGAGAAGCGAAGGGTAGAACTTGCCCAGTGATATATTCTTGATTCTTGACTTCCGCAAAAAAAATTGCATGATACTTATATGGTGTGGTTAAGTGGTATATTATTCAAATAATTTCATTATACTTTGGCTTGTTAAAGGCTGTCAAATTACTAGGCGTGTCCAAAGGTCGCATCTTCACGTGATGGCGCACGTGATTTTTTTTTTCGTTGTTCGCCGGCCGCACTGCACCGTTGCGAGGGAGACAGCTTAATTTCGTCACTCTCACGTGATATGCTCGCAACCAATAAAACACTAGAAAAGGGGACTTTGACTATGGATATACGATAAACTGGAGTATTTTTAGGGAGGACATTATACTGGCAGCGACAGTGACGGCGTGTTAAATTCAGTGGTAAAGTGGCTAGATTCAGCTCCAAGCGGGTGAGTTGAGATCTTTCAGCGTAAAAATTATATGTTTGTATTTGAAACCAGCTATATCAATATCAGTGTGCAACATATTGACGTTAATTAATTAAGGCTCGTTCAGACTACTCGTCTACTCCAACATCGCCCAGCATTGCTGTTGCAACAATGTTTGACAATGCTGCTGGAGTGAAAGTATTGAATGGTTTTGTTCAAACAGCGCATGTTGCAGTGTTGGACGGTGTAGTTGGGTTGACAATATTGCCTTGAACGTTTCACTTTATATACCCATGGGCCATGGAAATTTCCAAGCCTGAGTATTATACCTTTGCGTTTAAACCTTGAACACAGCCTTGAACTAAGATCTTTTGCATTTTAATTTGAATTGACCGCTGTAAAAATAAGCGTCGAACAAGCTAAATGACGAAGGGCCTTCGCTCGAAACGTCGATCGAGTTTCTGCTTGTTTTTAAGGCAGTAATATAACCACTCAGCACAGCTAAATGATTGTGTAACCATTTACCCTACAGGGATCTAATTATAATGGAGTTGAGAAGTAAAATTCAAACCAAATATAATCAAAACACAGTATAGAAATGACTTGTTTTATTTTGTTTTACTTTTCTCAACTTGATTTTGAAAAATAATTATATTAAACTTAGAGCTCGTAGATGTTGCGAATGGCGCAATTATGCAAAGCCATATAGCTGTCTTAATTAAGTACCTCATTGCCGTCCGTTTATATTACATATTCCGATTTTGGAGAGGGAAAAATTTAAAATATCTCGGCAAGCATTTTTTACCCCCCTTTAAAACGAAATCACCGTTGAAATCTGCATAAAATAACCTTTCGAACGGGAGGGGGGGTGAAATGCCGTCCTAACATTACACAAACCAAAACAATCGTATATTCACTCACCGCTTGGCCAAACATTCTGTATTTCATATCGAATTTTAGAGTATAATTTTCTTTTGTAGGGAGCAAATTTGGAATTGTAATAAGAGTGTAGATGGTGCTTGAAGTCTGTAGGTGCGTGAGAAATAGGATTGTCGAAAGAATTCTTGATTATTGGAAACGATTTTGTTATAGTTGTCAAGATCGAAGTTGCGTGTACGTAGGCTAGCATAGGGATTAGTTGCAGCTGTAATTAAGGTATTGGTTAAAGGTGGCATTATTACGGTTGTTTTTGATTTCGTATAATAATGTTATAGGTCATAAAGTTCACGCCTGTGTTCAAGTGGGAGAATGTTTAAGGATATTAGTCTGTCTCTGTAGGTAACATCTCGAGGAGAGTAGTTCAGAATGAATTTCGTTGCTCTGCGTTGAACGTTCTCTATTAATTTACGTTGTTTAGCCGAGTAAAGTGATCACACACACGACGCGTACTCGAGCTTAGGTCGTGCAACAGCACAATGGAGAAGCTTCCGCGTATTGGCATCTACATGTACACCCGCTTAATTTGGACCAAGCTAAGGTTTCATTGGCCTTGGTGCACATGTCTTCAATATGGTTAGCCTAGTATAGAGGTCTTTAGATACTATAACACCCAAGTCAGAGATGTGTGTCACACTTTCTAAGGGCTTGTCGTTCAGGTGGTATTGGAGAGAAGCAGGATAGCCGAATGCAGACCTTTTTCGGAGACATGTGCATCACTTTGCACTTGTCCCCTTTTTCTGTATTTCATATCGAGAAAAACTTTAATATCTTCTAAACTCTTCAGCATTCGCCCAAGTCAATAGCAGTAAAATGTAGAAAGTTTCGTTTGAATACGACAGGTAGAAATATTTATTTTGAATTTTTGAAAATATCGGGGTTTTACTTGCACAATAAGGAGTAAACAGGGGTAATTTTACTTTTAGAATCGATTTCCGACGTTTCCCGAGTGCTAGGATGTAAACATCGCATTGTTTCGGATATTTGAACTTAAACTTCCGGTCAAAGTTCTAGTGTAAAATTTAGATATTTTGAAATGCCGAAATAAAAGATGCAAATCTGCAGATTCAAGCTTGAAAATAACACCCTAAACTTAATAGTGTGTTGGACTGATACCAAAAAGATACGTTGAAAGGAGCCGAAGTTATATTTGGCGAAAGGTATAGCTTATAGTGATACATTGTTTACATTGTTCGAGTATGGCTAGTCAACATTGTTTGATTATATGGCTAGTTTATATTTTGTGGCTATTTAACATTGTTCGATTTATGCAGGGTGTAGAAAAAAACCCCAAAGAAATATGAATTTGCTCTCAATTTCGCAGAACAGCCTATTAGTATTCAGTTTTTAATGTATGTAGTTTCTTTGGGTACTTATAATGTAGAATGATGGAAAAAAATTTCTGGCGAACTCAAATTTTGTGAACCAGGGGTGTGTGTCTTTTCCAACAAATTAAAAATGGCTTGCGCACGAAATTTAAAAGCATATTTATTAATAGATGGAAAATTCAGTGTTGGGTTTTTATTGTTGTACAAAATTTCAAGCAATTTTGTTCAGTTTAAGCTCTTTAACTATTTACGCAAACTTACATTTTTAGTCGGTGGGGCTGCACCGGTCTTGTAAGTTCGGTTTTAACTTGGCCATGGCCAGTTGGTAACATAACACCAGCCGATCTGTGTGATGAGTGACAACAGCATAAACGCTTATAATTTTAACACATACGATACACTATACTGTATACTATACATTGCTACATGGTTGTACTTGTTTTAACCATTAGCGCTAACTGCCAGGCAAACTGCAAACTTCGAGAATCAATATTTTCGCAAGAACAAACACGCTGTTCTTTGTGGTACTACTTGTACTTAAAGTTGCATATTTCATCGTCCCAGCGACTTAACGCTTCGTGAAGCGTCTTGTTTCCTAAAAATAAGCTATTTGCAAGCTTAATTAATGCCTTATGAATTTGAATTTATTAATAAAATATAGACTTTGCAACCATGAAGGTTGAAATACATCTATCATTTACAGGGTTGGTTGATTAGAAAAATATTGTATATTTACAAAAACATATTTACTATAATATAGGAAGAGTTTAGAACTTCTAGTATGATATTACCATTATTTACAAATAAAAATGTATGTAATTTATAGTTACTCAATGTTTATTATAGATCGTTACAGACGAGGGAATGTACGAATTTTTGAAGCGATTTGTCCGACAATTAATTGGAACGAGTTTATTCGATGTACGTAGATTGTAGCTTGGATGTTCGGCTGGTTCAACTAGTTCGGAAAGAGGACTAGTTTGCGGAAGAACCTTTTTTCTAAAAAAATTTGAACATAACAGTTCGCGCCTAGAATACAATGTTGGGATATTGAGATCTGATAAGGATTCTTTGTATGATGACGATGGGTTAATTATTTTCAACGTTCTTGACTGGATCCTTTCTATTTCTTTGGATAGGTATTCAGGTATGCTATAATGCCAAACTTGGGCGCAATACTCCAAGATGGGTCTTACACATGAAAAATACACTGATATCAATGTTTTAGTGTCACAACGAGCTCGCTTGAGGAGTCTAAGTAGCCTCCTCCGCAGGCATCTCACCCGACGAATCGGGTGGTGGGAAAAAGTTTGGTGAGATGCCTGCCATAAATCGACACAAAAATTTGCACTGCGCATACCGGCTCGAGCATGCAAATTTCGACAAACTCAAACTTAGGGGGAGTAGAAAGGGCTTATGGCAAGTGTGGCTTACAAGACGAGTAAAACTGTAAAATTAACGAATGATCCTGCTCTTCAACATTGCAAATACAAAGGGAACTTTAACTAAGGAGCTGAGAACGTTATCGAGAGCCGACGCAGCGATTTACTGGGATTGTTTAGATACGAGTGACTTTGCAGAGCAGTGAATTCACGCTGTCGTTGATTCATGTCAAGACATTTGTCAAGACAAGGTTTTAATTGAAAGTTTATCATTGATATATACAAATTTCTATTCAAATTGTTGACGGCATTTTATATCATAAGCTGAAAGTGCAGTGATTTAGTCGAAATTATAACACGAAAAGGAACGATCGAAAATTGTCAATATATAAATGTAAATTCAACTGTTGACATATGTGACTGTGCCTGCGTATTAAATATATAAACACCTCTTGCCTTGTTTTATAAATACGCTTGTATGGAAGGAAATCATTAATAAATTAGTCTTAAACAAATAGCTTTCTTATTGTGGAATACACTGTGCAATTTATCCCTTGGACAAAGACAAAGTTTTCAAACTTGAGTGTCTCAGATGTGGCGAAATTTAGCAAAAGCTTTCTTAATTAAATCAGTGGCCCTGTTTTATATATGGGTGTGAGTTATGTAGACATAAGGGAAAGGACAACTGGAATTTAATAAGAATCTAATAGTTTTCCATGTGGTGCAACAGGGTATAAAGACCTGTCTTAATAACATTTGCCTTGGATTTGTTAATTAACCATTGGAGACATTACATACATTCCATTTTGCTTGCCAAAGTTTACAGACATAATATTTACATGGGTAAAATCCATTTTGCAAGGCATATTTCCCTATAACCATACAAACAGTCACTGACGAAACTTCCCAGTGATGGACGTGTTTTCAGGGATGGATCCAGCATGATCTGGTAGGGGGTGCTCTGTCAGCTATGGTGTCGAGTGACTCGAGTTGTGTCGTCATGTGTGCAGGCCGCCATTAATATACAGCAACAGCAGTATTTTGACAATTTGGCAAAACAACCTCCATGTGGTAAAGTGTACTGTGTACAATATCTCATTTTGTCTGTAATATTTTTTGCTTTATCATGAAAAATAACACCCCCCCCCCTGGTTAGGGCTAGGGAGGGGGTGTGCACCCTCCCCCCCAGTAAATCCATCCCTGCATGTTTTGCTATTAATTGTTACATTACAACCACCCAAAAGTCTTTCAATGGTGGGTATATATTAATTGTAAGCTGTGAAGCCGTTTAGATTAACCCATTGTCTGCACTCTCCCCTGGAATAGTAAAATTGTCTGATGTTAGACAGAGTAAAAGCAGGGGCGTGCCGGCAAGGGATGAGACAACAAGAACTTGTTGTGGGCCCCTGGCATTGTAGGCTCTTACATGATACATGCCAATCTAGATTTATTGTATTTAAAACAAATATATGTCAAGAGCAATTTTATTTAAACATGAACAAGGGAGATACATATAATTAGAGAATATGCAGATACATCATAAATTTCTTTATTTATCAAATCATGGATGTCATGTGGCCAGCACGTGTAACACAACTAGGTATATACTATATAAATAGAATGAGGTTGTTACATTGTCACAATGCAACTTAATGGGTTTAGCATATTCACATGATATTAATTAAGGGGGTGAGTTCCAATTAATTATTCAACCAAGTGAAGCCTGGTTCACATATACCTGCTGTTTGTTGATGGGCTATTGTTGTTAAAAGTTCAACTAAATAATTCACAAAAGAATGTATGCATCAACAGTTGTAAACAATGATAATGCAGGCATATGTAAACCAGGCTTAAGATGCCAACAAAATCTTGATTTTTGTAGTAATCAAATTTCTGGATTTGATATTTCCAAGTTGTTATCTCTCCTCACTTATTGAAATGGTTGCTTCAACAGAAAGATCTTTTCCTTTTATATATCAATTCACTTAGCATGTTGCCAAATGTCTGATGATTTGACTAAAATTAGTAAAATATAATCAAAATGTCCACCCCTTCATACAAATAAACATGCCAAAATAATAGTCCAGAAAACAATACAATTTAATATAATCCCTTTATTTAAATTAATTATACTTTTCGTATCGTTCCATTCTTCGTTTTGCGTTCGAAATTATGCCAGGTAATTTCCTCAAATTGTAGTTCCTCGGCTGAACAGTGATTGATACAAAATGTAAACATTTGGCTGCTTCGAGCGAGCGATTCAGTTAAATTTGCACGTCGTTTTTAGACCGCGAGAGACATTGCGATATATAATCCTTTCAATTGATCAACTAATTTTCGTATAACTTGAATATTTCGATGCATTATAAAACATTTTTAAAGTTAATACTCGCAAGCTTCGCTCCTCGCCTGAAGATTTCAAACTGAATATATAATTAGGGTCAAAAGCCTACTTAGGGGGTGGGGTACATTGACACGGCCACAAGGTACATTGACACGTCCATTTTGTTCGATTTATGGCAGGCCTCTCTCCCAGAAAATTTTTTTTTCAAAACCCATTCGCAGGCTAGAACCCATAGAGAGGTCTGCGGAGGAGGCTAGAGTCTAAGCATGTAAAGGCGTTTTGCGGATTTTTTCACTATTTAAGCCACGTGGTCATTCCACTTTAGGTCGTCCTTGAAAATTAAGCCAAGGAGTTTAGCGGATTTCGCAACTTCAATGGGCTGTTCGTCAACGGTCATTGGAGGGAAATTTGGATTGTTTTTCCAAAAACAAACAACAATTTCTTTGCATTAACGGAGGTTTAAGGACATGTTATTTCTTGCACACCACTGCGTAATTCCTTCTAAAATAGTTTGAAAGTTCGAATCTTGGTTTCTAGAAAGGGTTTCTAAAACAGACGAATCGTCAACATATTTCCATCTATCGTCCCAATCAACCAACAAATCGTTTATCATAATCATAAATAGAATCGGACCTAAGACAGTGCCTTGTGGAACCCCACCGTTCACTGGTTCGAAACTTGAGGTGTATTTACCTATCTTCACTCGCTGTTTCCTGCCAGTAAGAAACTGTTTTACCCATGCGATAAGAACGGGATCGACGGCCATTTCCTCCATCTTCTTGATAAGAATATGGTGATCAATCTTGTCGAAGGCTTTACTAAAATCCAGAAGCAGCACACGCACGCATTGGTCAGATTGGTCGGTAGTTCCATACAGATGACAAAAAACGATAGAAGAGCGTGAGTTGTAGATAAGCCGGCGAGTGATCCGAATTGTTTCCTGTCAACGAGGTGTCTGATCTGTGACATAATCCACTCTGCGACAAAATGTTCCAAGGTTTTTGAGAGAATTGGTGTTACAGATAATGGGCGTAGATCATTTTCAATTTCCTTAACCTTATCTGTTTTACGAATAGGTATTACATCTGCTACTTTCCATGAAACGGGTACGACTCTCTCTTGGATTGACGCGTTAAAAATTTCAGCAACGGGTGATGAGAGTTCCATGGCAAACTCGTTTAAGACCCAACTTGGTAAGTTGTCAGGACCCGAGGCTTTAGTGCGTTTGAGGTTGGAGAGCTTCGTAAAAACATCTTCAGGGGAGATGTGGTATTTTGAAATAATTCCGTTAACTACTGCAGGATCAGTTTCAACGTTTTCCAATTGGCTGTTTAGAGATGGTTGAAAGTTTGTGATACACAGGAAGCTTTCGTTCATTTTTGTTGCTAATTCGGTTGAATGGAATTCTTTGCCCGATACAAAAACACTGGATACTGGTAATTTCTTAGGAAGTCCTCCAAGTTGTTTGATGGATTTCCACCAGGAAGCTACATTGTCACAGTTTTTTACCTTATTTGCAAAAAAGGAACTCCTAAGACTGTTATTTAGCCTGTTAACTTTATTTCTCAATTTTTTGTAAACAGGAGGGTCTTTGGACATTGCTTGTTGTCGTTGCTGGATTAGACTCTTCAGTTCAGGAGTAATCCAAGGCCTATCAGTTGGGTGTTGTTTGATTTTTCGGAGTGGGAAGAAAATTTCGATAGCAAAATTTAGCAAAGATTGGAAAGCAGCGACTTTTTCCGTACAGTTTGATAGTGTTTCAAGGAATGACCAATCAGTAGATGCTAACCATCTTCCAAAACAGGACTTCATGCTTGGCTTTACATTCCTTCTTCTCCGCCTTTGTCTAATTTACACATGTCGGCAATATGCAGTTTATAAAAGCTATTAAGCATGCGAAAGGCTGATTTTTTAGAAAAAAATGAGTAGTTAAAGGGCTTAAATTAAGGAAAATTGTCTGAAATTTTGTACAGGAATTAAAAACCCAACAAATTTCCCATCTGTTAACTCAAAATATGATTAAAGCTTTTAAATTTTGTGCGCAAGCCATTTTTACTTTGTTGGAAAAGATACTCCCCCCCTGGTTCACAAAATTTGAGTTCGAGAATTTTTTTTCATTATTCTACATTATAAGCACCCAAAGAAACTATATATAAAAACCTGGATACCAATACATGCTTTGCGAAATTGAGAGCAATTTCAAATCTGTTCAGTTTTTCTCCGATTTTTATCGGATTTTCACTAAACGTTCGCCAGTGCATGCAAAATATGGTAAAGTTGTAAAATTGACAAACAATTAAAAATAATGTAACAATTATTCTAGAAAATCTTAAATCACGCTTTTGAGTTGCATGTTTTCCTGCCGGTTTTAAGATATATTTATGAAAATATCATTTTTATACAGTAAATAGTTAAAACCGTGGCAAATTGTTTATTTCCAATCGTCATTCTTCTGATATGACGATTTCTTTGACGACTGCAATATATTTCTGAATCGTTTGAATGAATTGCTCCTTATTGTTAAAGTATCCAAAATTAGAAAAAAAACGAACACAATTTTGAAACTGATGTCTTTAGCTAGCTATATGTTCTGTGGAAATTTGAGAAAAAATCATTAAAACTCGCAGGAGATCAACTCGTTTGAAAATCAGTAATTGCCGTAAAATTCTTCGGGAGAAAATTGAATTTGAATATTACATTTTCAATGTTTTTCTTATTGCAGCAAAATGTATTTTGTTAAATAACTCTGCGAGTTTTCAACATTTTTCGTTCAAAAGAACTAGTTTAATGCTTTCGTGGAAACCAATAAAAAATTTTAGGCAAAATTAACCTCAAAGGTGTTCTGTAAACCTTAATTTAATAAGTACTCCAATGTTATTATACTCGGCGCTTCTATTTAGCATAGAAGCACCGCGTATAATAATAAAAGCACGAAGCATCGAGTATAATGATAGAAGCACTGAGTGTAATGCTAAAAGCACTGCGTACAATATTAAAAATACCGAGCCTAGGATACCAAAAGTTAGCGAAGTGCTCCCGTAGGCAAACCCAAAGGGAAATAATATGCACTTAGATTCGAGAGAAAATAAAACTAAGGGAACAGACATTATGCGTTCTGATATATGGCGACGAACAAAAATCAACATTCAACAACATTCCCGCTACAACAATTGCGTTTTATGACAAAAACGCTATAGTGTAAACGAGTTTAAAATTGAAAGAACCTACTTTGACCGGTTTCAGTCGCATATCCACATTCTTCATTTGAACATAAACTTGGAAAATCGTAGTTTCTCAGCCTAGTCCCAGTCGTTCTGAAGGAAGCGCGAGAAAAACGTGGATGTAGTACGAGATTGGGACCTAGCTGTGACGTCACCGCTAAAGGTGCTTCAGAACGCCTAGCAGATTTCAGTATTTTTAATATGGCGGAAAATTTATATATACAAATAACCTTGTATAAATACGACAATGTTCGTTGATCATGTTCGATGTCTCCATAACCAAATTCAAACTGTATTAAAAATGTGCTCAATTAAAAAATATATACAAATTTACGATACCGAGTCTGAGCAATGATCGTATAATCGTTGATGATATTTATATACTCGCAAGATGTGATCAACACTAGACCACGATACTGGTATACACTGACAACTACGCTTTTAGTTGACAGTTTTAAGTAGCTGAGGAGATATTTGCCTGACATGACTGCGTTGTCAAAGCTTCTAGATATCATTTAATATGGATTTATATTTTAGTAAACACGAGTCATATTTAGCCCGTTATTCCATTCTGACCGTATGGTAGCGAAACGTAACCTATTTCATTGTTCCGACAGCATTAGAGCAGAACTAATGACTTAATTATAAACGCAAAGGAAATTTCCATAACATTTTCTATTTACAAATGCGGTATGCTTTGTAACCAGGCCAGGGACCACTTTTTTGAAATCAGGGACCATTTTACCGAAATCTGCTAGTCTCTCTCGCTGAAGCGTTGCGCACAGCACACCCAGGCATAAAACTTTTAAGACTCATTTAAATATATCAAAGCAGCGAATAGAGAGAGAGCCTGGGACTAGGCTGGTAGTTTCTAATTATACTAGTTGTGCCGTAATTTGTTGTGACCACAAATCAGCCAATCACATTCGGTATTCACTCTATAGCTATATAACAATGTGCCTTAATAGAAGTGCTTACGTCACACGGTTTTGCATATAAATAGTAAGTAAATATTTCTTACATGTTTCCCAAATTGCATTGCTATTGTTACCAGTGTTTGAAGCCCATAATTCATAAACACTTCGCTAGTATTTGAAATCATAGACAATTGAACGAGTGGACTAGGAACACAGGCTAAAGCGCCAATGTTGTTGACGTGACATCCGTGATACGGCTTGGTATAGTGATACGTACGTTTTAGGGCTAGTTTCCACTCAGGAAAATTATCCGTGGATTGGAACGGACAAGAACATTTTTGTGGTTTGATAGTTTAATAAAATCGCACTTTTTCCAGTAAAGTTACTGAATTACAAGGTGATTACAAGTGTAAAATAGAGGTATAAATATATATACATCAATTAAGATTATATGAAATCTAACAAAAATAGGAATAACTAATCGTTTACTATAAGACTACTAGCTATTAAAAAGGAGTTTTTAAAACGTTCGGTCTTAAACTTCGGAATATCAACTGTCCTTTCGTTCCTTACATTATAAAAAGGTATTTTCTTACTTATAGATATGAGATTAAAAAGTTTTTAGCGCGAGTATTGATTTGTTATAGTGATGAAAATACATAGGACTCTAACAGATAATTTGATACATTTATTTTACTTTACAATTGTGGAGTCGTCATTTAATATCTAGCGATGAGTTGATTACTCGATAGAGCGCAAAGCTAAGACTGTCTTACTAAGAATATTTACAAGTTATTTTATACGCGAGTTAGTAGAGGCGAGGCGGAAAAGCAATTAAGATTAGTGTCAAGATAATTAAGGCAAGATATAAATATGTACAAGTGTTGGCTGCCAAGAGGAAATTTTATGTTAATAGTATTTGCGGCGTAAACTGATTAAATCTAGGCGAGTCTGCTTCCTAAAAGGTTTAAAATAATATGACTAAAATGCTTGTAGAAGTTCCAAAAGTTATTAATGTCTTTGAGCCAAAACAGGATAATATCCGCTTAGTGATATCGGATGACCATCACTACAAGTTTACGACTAGGGTTCGCCAATATTTTATTAAAAAAGTTCTCACAAGATTTATTTCTTCTTTGTCGGAGTGTTGATAGTCCGCTCGTAACAAGAGAGTCTTCGTATTTAAATCCTGGGAGCGCAATTGAGAGTGTACGCTTTTGAATTCGTTCAATATCGTCACTAAGATACGTTGGCAAAGAATAATTGAACACATTTGAGGCATATTCAAGGACCGGTCGAACACATGTCGTATAAAACTGTATAATATCTCCGGCTGGCACGTTTGCGCGTTTTAACTGAACCAAGAGGTATAAACGCTTAGACTGTCTGTACCAGTGTTGGTAGTACCAATGTGAAAATGCTGTGCTGAGTGGTTATATTACTACCTAAAAATAAGCAGAAACTCGACGTTTCGAGCGAAGGCCCTTCGTCAAGAGTTGGTAGCAGGGTCGGGGAAAATACACGGGCTTTTATAAGAGTATGAAAGCATCACGTGACAAAAAATAAACCAATTAGATGGATTTAATCATAACCAAGTGTTAAACAAAATATGTAAATCGCATTACAGAATATAATATAATTAAAATATAAAAATAAACAGGAAGTTAAGACAATTACTACAAAAAATAATCAAAACAAAAGTTAACAAAACACGAGTGGAAATAGGGTAAAAGTAATAAATAGAGGTTGTCAATGTCTGCTATAGGGTGGACAAGGGTGGACAGTGCCAAGTTTGGATATGAGGCGCATTTCATGTCGTTTGCGGCTATCGTTGCTTCCAGAAATGGGACAGAAGACTTGAATTAACAAATCTGAAACACTGTGATTGCCATCATTAAAATGTCTGGCAACAGGTTGGTTAGCATCATTGCCAATAACTGCACGCCGATGCTCATCAAAACTTGTCCTTAAACATCTTCCAGTTTCCCCAATGTAAAGCATGCCACATCTGCTGCAAGAGATGCAGTAGATGAGATGGGAGGAGGAGCACGTGAAATGGTGCTTGATGTGAAATTCAGAATTGGTGCCGAAACAATAGTGGTGGAATCTATAAAATCACAGGTTTTACATTTCGACGACAAGCAAGGAAAAGTGCCTATCTGTGACGTCAAAACCTGTGCTAGGGAGCTATGGACAAGGGATTCACGGATATTTTTGCTGTGTCGAAAAGAGACTAAGGGGTTATCGGAAAAAATGGAAGATGTTTCAGGGTCGTTTTTCAAAATGTGGAAATTCTTGTTGATGACATTTCTAACTTTGAAATTGAAAGGATTATAGTTTTATACTAGGGGGATATTGTTGTTGCCTGTGACATTAGACACAGGGTCTGTGAGGGTGTCAGAACGGGGAATTTGGGAGGCCTTCAAAAAGGCAGTGTCTAATAGAGAGGTAGGATAACCACGCTGGACAAAAAAGTGTCTCATTTCCAAACTTTTGGGCCGAAAATCTTTGTCTTCACTGCAGATGCGGCGAAGACGAAGGAACTGAGAGAAGGGAATCGACCTTTTGGTGTGGTTGGGGTGGGAAGAGGAAAATAGAAGATAGCTATGGGAGTCAGTGGGCTTGTAGAACACAGAAGTAGATAGTAAGTTACCATTGATTGATACAAGGATATCTAAGAATGATAGACTGGTCTCACTGATCTTCCATGTGAACTGGAGTGCTGGATGAAAATTATTAACAAAGTTAATAAAGCGTTCCAATTCGACACGAGAACAATAGGTCTACCTGGGTTGTCAGGTTTATGAATTTTACAAATTGTTTACAAATTGTTTTACAATTTTTACAATTTGTCAGGTTTGTGAATCTACAAGCACACTGACTCCCATAGCTATCTTCTATTTTCCTCTTCGCACCCCAAGCACACCAAAAGGTCGATTCCCTTCTTTCAGTTCCTTCGTCTTCGCCGCATCTGCAGTGAAGACGAAGATTTTCAGGCCAAAAGTTTGGAAATGAGACACTTTTTTGTCCAACGTGGTTTTCCAACCGCTCTATTAGACACTGCCTTTCGAAGGCCTCCCAAATTCCCCGTTCTGACACCCTCACAGACCCTGTGTCTAATGTCACAGACAACAACAAAATCCCCCTAGTATAAAACTACAATCCTTTCAATTTCAAAGTTAGAGATGTCATCAACAAGAATTTCCACATTTTGAAAAACGACCCTGAAACATCTTCCATTTTTTCCGATAACCCCTTAGTCTCTTTTCGACACAGCAAAAATATCCGTGAATCCCTTGTCCATAGCTCCCTAGCACAGGCTTTGACGTCACAGATAGGCACTTTTCCTTGCTTGTCGTCGAAATGTAAAACCTGTGATTTTATAGATTCCACCACTATTGTTTCGGCACCAATTCTGAATTTCACATCAAGCACCATTTCACGTGCTCCTCCTCCCATCTCATCTACTGCATCTCTTGCAGCAGATGTGGCATGCTTTACATTAGGGAAACTGGAAGATGTTTAAAGACAAGTTTTGGTGAGCATCGGCGTGCAGTTATTGGCAATGATGCTAACCAACCTGTTGCCAGACATTTTAATGATGGCAATCACAGTGTTTCAGATTTGTTAATTCAAGTCCTCTGTCCCATTTCTGGAAGCAACGATAGCCGCAAACGACATGAAATGCGCCTCATATCCAAACTTGGCACTGTCCACCCTTCTGACATTAATGAACGCTTTTCTTATGTTTAATGCCATCATAGACTATCCAAAAGACGTGTCTTCTGGTTTGTCTATGATGCCATCTGTCCTTGCCTGCCTATAGCAGACATTGACAACCTCTATTTATTACTTTTACCCTATTCCCACTCGTGTTTTGTTAACTTTTGTTTTGATTATTTTTTGTAGTAATTGTCTTAACTTCCTGTTTATTTTTATATTTTTAATTATATTATATTCTGTAATGCGGTTTACATATTTTGTTTTACACTTTGTTATGATTAAATCCATCTAATTGGTTTATTTTTTGTCACGTGATGCTTTCATTATCTTATAAAAGCCCATGCATTTTCCCCGATCCCTGCTACTAACTCTTGACGAAGGGCGTTCGCTCGAAACGTCGAGTTTCGGCTTATTTTTTAAGGTAGTAATATAACCACTCAGCACAGCATAAACGCTTAGAGCATTTCGATATGATATTGTTGATATGGGTATTCCATTTAAGGTCAGATTGAATAGTGAGACCAAGTAATTTTACTTTCTGTACAACTTCTAATTGCTTGTCATTTACAAGTACTGGGAAAAAATCGCTTTTGATTCTCTTGAAGTCAATTCTGATCTCTTTGCATTTTTTGTCACTCAAGGAGAAAAGATTAGTATCGGACCACGATTGAATACTAGTAACAAATTCTTGGATTCTGCTTGAGTTATTTTTTGGTACTATTTCTGAGATGGTTAAATCGTCCACAAACTTGGCTTGATCTACTTGTGGTGGTCTAAGGTCATTGATCATTATGGCATATAACCATGGGCCGAGTTTCGTGCCCTGTGGTACTCCGGCTGGCACATTGCCCCATTCGGAGAAACAGTCATTTGCCATTTTAACTCGTTGTTTTCTGTCTTTGAGAAAGTCTATTATCCAATTAAGAGTGGTGGTGGGTATACGTAGAAGTTTCAATTTTGATACTAAAATGGTGTGATCGATGTTTTTTTACAGTTAAATAAGATGATCCGAACTGTTGATCCGTTTCCGTCGGTTGCCTCTGTCCATCTATGTAACATTTTTATCAGGGCATGACTGGTCGACGAGTCAGAGATGACACCAAATAGATTCTCGTCCAAAACTTCAAGAACTGCAGGCTTTAAGTGGATTCTAATTACAAACTCTTCGGCTACTTTTGAAAGGATTGGGGTTAATGATATTGGGCGCGGAGGTGTTTGTTAACAGATTCCACCGTTGTGGTCTTGGGAATTGGGACAACATTAGACATTTTCCATGATGAGGGTAAGCGCTGTTCTTCGTATGAGCTGTTCAAAATTTTACAGACTGGGAGCGCAAGTACTTCTGCGTTTTCTTTAAGTACCCATGAAATGATATCGTCGGGACCAGTGGATTTAGAAGAATCAAGTGATTTTAAGCATCTGTAAACTTCACACTCTGAAACAGTCAGCATATTTGTGTCGCTGATATTCGAAATATCCGAGGCATTGACATAATTTGAAGAGTTCAATGCTTGGAAATGTTGTAATGATTCAAGGAATGAATAATTAATTTGATTGGCAATCTCAAACTTATCCATTTGTTGAAATTCCTCGATCTGTAAGCATGATAAAATATCAGGCTTTAAAGTTGGGTCTATTCCATTAATTATCTTGACTGCTCGCCACCAATCTTTAGGCTTAGTGTACTTAAGGCTTTTGATTTTCTCGTGGAAGTACGTTTGTCTACATTTTTAATTTCCGTTCCAAGTTTACCTTATTGCGGAAATATTTAAAAACGGTTTGATTTCCATTGTTTAATGCCTGCCGTTTTCTAATAAGGCCCTTGAGATTAGTGGTCATCCAAGGTGCGTCATTTATATGGATCTTTTTTGCCGTAATAGGCATTATGGTGTTAATCGTGTTCACGACTATAACGTTAAAGATTGACACCTTTTCCTCGCAAGTAACAACATTATCTAGACATGACCAATCCATAGCAGAAAGAGTTCTGCCAACCGCGTTTTTGTTACTTTGCCTTAGGTCCCGTGATTTTATGACTTTAAACATTTTTTGTTGTGGATTTGGTATTAGGAAGCACTTTTGTTTTCTTTGTTTAAGGTCATTAGTTCCAACCCAGAGCTCACAAGACAATGAAAAATGTTCTTGTCGGTTCCAATTCACGGATAATGAACAAACTGTAATGAACCACACTGCACATACTGTTCAATTTAGTTTATAATTTTAATATAAATCTTCGGAAAACAATATAAACTTTATATTCACATCTCGAGCACACGAACGTGAAACGTAACACGAACGTACAAAACCTGAGCCCGCGATAAACAACGCGGTTATTAATAAGAACACAGCTAACCCAATATAATTTTGTCAATTAAAACGTTAAAACGTTTCAAAACTGTTGAGTGCTATTTACAACACTCCCACTCACTCAACATGTCCTTGTATCAGACCCAACTTACATCGCAGATACTCAAATTGTCCTTTGGATAGTGGCTTTGTCAAGATATCCGCTACCATTTCATTCGTTGGACAGTACTTCAGCTCAATTGTCCCATCTTGAGTTTTCTCCCGAACGAAATGATATTTGATATCAATGTGCTTCGTCCGCTTGTGTAGCACTGGGTTCCTTGACATCGCGATAGCACCTTGATTATCTTCATATATGGTCATCGCTGTGGTACAATCCATCTGTAGATCTTTCATCAGTTGTCGCAGCCATACTGCTTCTTGGGTTGCAAAACATAGTGCAATGTATTCTGATTCCGACGTTGAAAGGGGCGTTGTGATAACCCGGAATGCCGGAATATCACGGAATATGGCGGAATATCACGGAATATGCCGGAATATCACGGAATATCACGACATTTTTCCGGAATATACCTAAACATCACGATATTTTAAGATGATAGCTATGTAACAGTTTATAAACATTGACGTCTGACAACATATTTTATGCTTGTGATGTTACTCTGAGTGTATATCCACACCGGGCAAGCTTGAAAAATATGCCTGACCACGGTGGGAATCGAACCTACGACCTTTGGAATACTAGCCCAATACTCGATTCCCACCGTGGTCAGGCATATTTTTCAAGGTTGCGGGCCCAGTGTGGATATACACTCAGAGTAACATCACAAGCATCATATTCACCTGAGTACATTACACCAACACAGAAAAAAACATGATTATTATTAGATAACATTGATATCGAAGGAACTAGATTCTGTTCCGAAATATCACATACTCGAACTGACCAGACCGCGTAGCTCAGTTGGCAGAGCATTAGGCTAGTACTCCAAAGGTCGTAGATTCGATTCCCACCGTGGTCAAGCATATTTTTTAAGCTTGCCCGGTGTGGATATACACTCAGAGTAACATCACAAGCATCATATGATGATGATGATGATGATTTTATTGATCCATCTTTAGTTTAAAAATACAATGGATTTACAAATATGTCTATTAAAAGAGAAGAGCATAACTAAGCATGCGATAATATTTACAAACTATCTAAAATTTATATATATACAATTTTGAGTAAAAAATTTAAAAGTCTAGGAAATTATTTAAAAAGTTAATAAAAACCAAGTTTGGTTTTAGTACATTACACCAACACAGAAAAAACCATGAACATATTTTATTACAAAAGTGATGGATCGTTCCCAAGTAACAAACAATAACTCTATACTGGAAATTTTATATGTCGTTTATATCATTATTACGAGTGTTCAGCAAAAATTTTGAATCAATTTGATTAATTCCTCCTGAGTTACAGCGTCTTGAAAAATAAAAGTGCTTACGTCAGCATTATTTTCGAACTCCTTCAGAACTGTGTTATACACAAAATTTAGTTAAAAATTCTTCGTTAAGGTTTAGACGGGACTTTTTACCTGATATAAACAAGAATTTAAACATCTTGGCCCAAACTCGCCTTTATTTTAGCATTTGATTTTTGGATAACTCAAATAGCGGTATACAATTGACCATTTTATATCACCAAGCAATAATCCAATATCCAAAAATCAAATGCTAAAATAAAAGCAAGATTGAGCCAAGATAGATGTTTATATTCTTCTTCATATCAGTGTTCTTCGATATTTATTGTGTTTTTAATATCATATTCAAAACAACTGCATGCCTCGTGGTGATGACCCCAAAGCATCATGGGTCATACACCACATCTCTCCCCACGTAACATTGTTAACAAAATATAAATGTTTTTCAGTTTTTGTAAAGGACCTTGAAGCATAAGCTATTGGTCGTTCAGTATTATCACCCATGGCTTGTGTTAAAACTGCCCCCAACCCATACGGAGATGCATCGCATTCTAACTTGATTGGGCGTTGAGGGTCATAATGTGCAAGGACTTCCTCGGATGCAATTAACTCCTTTGCTTTTAGAAAAGCTTGCTCACATTCCGAGGTCCATTTCCACCGTCTCTCTTTTTCGAGCAACTGGTTTAGTGGTTGAAGTAAGGTAGAAAGGTTTTGAAGGAAATTGTGGTAATAATTAATAAGACCAACAAAGGAACGAACTTGGGAAACTTTTTCGGGACGTGGTGCATTTATCACAGCATTCACTTTCTGTTGGGACTTGTGCAGACCTAGCTTGCTGATCTCATGACGACAGAACTCGATTCTTTCTTTGAAGAATTCGCACTTACTGCTGTTGGCTCTGAGACCATGTTTACTAAGTCGACTGAGAACTTCTTCTAGGTTGTCAAGATGCTCTTGGTCGGTTTCACAAGATATGATCATGTCATCAAGGATACATTGCACATGGGGAATTCCTTCCAATATCTGATCCATAGCTTGTTGCCACATTGCAGGGGCAGATGCTACACCAAATACAAGCCGATTGTATTGGAATAATCCTTTATGGGTATTAATTGTTAGGAATTTCTTTGACTCTTCTTCCATTTCCATCTGTAATTACGCCTGTCGCAGATCAATCTTGCTGAAATTTTGCCCACCGCCGAGGGAGGCAAAAATATCATCAATCCTTGGGAGCGGGTATTGTTGAACGTGCAAGACTGGATTGATGGTTTGCTTGAAATCACCACACAATCGAACATTGCCATTCTTCTTTATCACTGGAACAACCGGGGTTGCCCATTCACTCCAATCAACTTTGGTCAAGATGCCGTCATTCTGCAACTTGGTCAACTCAGCCTCAACTTTTGGTCGCAGAGCATATGGTACTTGTCTCGCTTTGCAGAACTTTGGCTGGCTGTTTTCTTTCAGGGTCAGCTTTGCTTTGGTAGTCTTTAGCATACCAATATCTTCTTCGGAGACATCCCTGTATTTATCAAGGATCTCTTGTAATTGGGTTGATGGATTTCCTGGTGGTGTGGTTGCCAATGTGTTGATTGCTTTCCAATCTAGTGTGATCTTTTCTAGCCAGTCTCGACCAAAGAGGGCAGGCCCCTTTGTTTCGACCACATACAAATTTAGCTTCTGCATCTCTTCTTTATACTTAACTTCGACATTCAAGACTCCTACGGGTTGGATTCTCTCCCCGGTGTAGGTTTTGAGGACAGTGGTTGTTGGGTGGAGTTTGCTTGACTTAAACGTTGTGCTATATTTACTAAGTGGAAGTACAGATACAGCAAAGCCAGTGTCTAATTCCATTTGCAGGGGTTTCCCTTCCACGTCGGGGGTTACCCAGATTATATTAGTGTGGGCTTTAGAAACCTTGTGCAGTTCTAGGGATGCCAAGGTGTCCTCGCTATCACTATCACTTTCGTTTTGAACCTTATGTACTTCTGGGCCCTTTTTCTTGCTCGAACTTGGCTTGATAGGGGAATTTTGTTTAAAAGGCTTCCCCCTACATACACGTTTTATATGGCCCTTTTTCCCACAGTTTCTACAATATTGATCTTTGAAATAGCATTCCTGGGGTTCGTGCCCCTCTTTCCCACATCTATAACGTTTATGTTGCATTGGGACTTCACGAATGCTGTTCACAGGAGGTATTGTCTTAGCTTTCCCCCTCAACTCAAGTGAATCTTTCATGGCCGTTTCCATGGCAACCGCAAGTTTTAAAGCTTTCTCGAACGTAAGGCTGGTTTCGACAAGTAAGCGTTTCTGAATAGATTCATTGTATAGTCCACAAACAAATCTGTCCCTTAACGAGTCATTTAACGCTGTACCAAACTCACAGTGTTCGGATGACTTCTTAATTTCAGCCACATAAGTATTAGTATTTTCATCGTCTCTTTGATCTCGCTTATGAAATCTAAATCGTTCTGCGATCAGTAAGGGTTTGGGCGACAAATGTCCCTTTAAGATTGCCACTATTTGATCAAATGATTTGGTCGAAGGTTTATCAGGAGAAGTCAGTGTTCGTAATAAACTATACGTCTTACCTCCGATCACTGTCAACAAAACTGGAACTCTTTTATCATCGGCTACATCGTTCGCAAGGAAATACTGTTCAACTCTTTCTATATATGCAGTCCAATCGTTGCGTGTTTCATCAAATTCTTCTAGTTTGCCGATCGAATTCATCGCTTTATTTTGTGTCACTTCAGACGTAGACGTCGTTTCTGTGACTTGAAGCCATAATCAATCGTTTAATCCTCGTCGCCAATGAAGTGTTCTTCAATATTCATTGTGTTTTTAATATCATGTTCAAAACAACTATCCATGCCTCGTGGTGATTACCCCAAAGCATCATGGGTCATACACCACAAACATCATATTATATATTTTGTAAACGAAACAAGGTGTAAGATAACCCAAAACTAATGTTAATATAATCCTTCTTAAAAAAATTATTGTACAATAAAGATATAGTATCAATTCAAGTAGACATTGATAAACTACCTGTATAACAGCGAGGTTTATCATTGTAGTTGTATATATCTTAATAATCAATAAATAAAGTTTCCATTATTTAAAAATATTTAAAAACGGTAGTCCTTCGGGGCACGTGCCCATGCTTTTCAAGGAGCCGTTTGCAAACTATTAAATTAACAACGCATATATTAATTTATTTATATTTTACTAATTATACACTAGATTACTAATTACTAATTACAAGAATACATCACTGTGGTCAAGAATAGATTTAAATTTACTAAAGCTGTTTTGTTCCTTAGCTAAACTTGGTAAGCTGTTCCATAAGGACGCAGCCGGGTAACTAATACTCTTTTTCATAAAATTTGTTACTGGCTTTTCAAGGGAGAAGTTTATATTGTTACTACGCAATTGATACACATGGTTCTCTTTGATCTTTTAAAACATTTCTGTTACTGATTGTGGCATGACGTTATTTTTATTTTGTGTATAAAAATACATTTGTTTCTCTTTAGTCGTTCACTTAGGGGCTGCCAATTTAGCTCTTTTAAAACATCTTTAGATCTGGTTTCATATGTTCTGCCCGCGCGTAATCACTCTCGCAGCCCTATTTTGTAATTTTTGCAGTTTTATTATTTATTAGTTTTTATTATTTTGCAGAATTATCCCAAACAAGACTGCAATAATCAAAATGTGACAATAAATAGCATTGTATATTTTTAACAAAGTCGATTGGGGAACAAATTTCTTTATTCTCCAAATCATTCCTATGCCTTTTGAAGATTTTGAAACCATACTTTGTATTTGGTCGTTCCACGAGAGGTGCTCATCCACAATGACCCCCAATGTTTTAGATTTATTGACTCGCTTTATTGTTGAGTCACCAAGTTTCACTATAGGATCTGTTAAAATATTAGACATGCGTTGTCGTGAGCCAACAATCATGTATTCAGTTTTCTTTTTATTAAGAGTGAGTTTATCAAATTTTCTAACTCGGCATTTAAGCGTTCTTGTATTTCAGTATCAGTTTTACCTTGAGTAGAAATATTTGTGTCATCAGCAAACATACTTGCCGAGGATAATGATAGACAGTTCGGAAGGTCGTTTATATATAGAAGAAACAGCAAGGGGCCTATAAAGCCTAGCGCACACGATGCGATTTTAGTCGGCCGATAAAAATCGTTTGGCTAAAACTAACAAAATCGTTGTGTGTGCGGTGTCATTTTTAAATTAACCGATTTTTGTTGCTCGATTTTAATCGGACAACATCAGAACGTTTTGATATTATACGATTTTTATCGGTGGAATTTTAAGTATAACCGATCAGATTTCCATGCTGTGATCACGTGCTTGTATTTATTTGGCAACATTGCGGCTACAGTTGAGGGAGCGTATTTTTTTCGTAATCGTGTGCGGAGTATACTGACGTATATCGGTATGTGAAACGATTTTTATCGGCCGACTAAAATCGCATCGTGTGCGCCAGGCTCAAGTTAGAACCTTATGGTATGCCACATTTAACTGCTCTTTCATTAGATGCAATTTGATCCACCTTGCAAATTTGTATCCGATTAGTAAGATAGCACTCAAACCAAGCTAGATCACGACCCTTATTCCATAATAATCCATTTTTGTTGTAAGTATATATTATGATCTACACAGTCAAACGCCTTTTTAAGGTCAAGGAAAATAACTCCATTCAAACACCCCCTATCCATATTTAGCAGCCATTGATTTGTTGTACGAAGGAGAGATGTTTCAGTGGAGTGTTTCCTCCGAAAACCTGCTTGTTGTTCTATGAGTAAACCGTTAGACTCTAAATACGTATTAATTAAGCTGCTCTGAAATTAATTGCTCAAATATTTTTGCAACACATGATAGAACTGAAATTGGTCTTTAATTATCACAGATTAATTTGCTATCGGATTTATGGATTGGCGAGATTATAGCAATCTTAAAGTCTACTCTGAGTGTATATCCACACCGGGCAGGCTTGAAAAATATGCCTGGCCACGGCGGGATTCGAACCTACGACCTCTGGAATACTAGCCCAATGCTCTTCCAACTGAGCTACGCGGTCAGGACGGTTCGAGTAAGCGATATTTCGGAACTGAGTCTAGTTCCTTCGATGTCAGTGTAATCTAATATTTTTTTTATATAGATTAGATTACACTGATATCGAAGGAACTAGACTCAGTTCCGAAATATCGCTTACTCGAACCGTCCTGACCGCGTAGCTCATTTGGAAGAGCATTGGGCTAGTATTCCAAAGGTCGTAGGTTCGAATCCCGCCGTGGCCAGGCATATTTTTCAAGCCTGCCCGGTGTGGATATACACTCAGAGTAACATCACACAAACATATCAAAATAAAGTTCAAAATTTTAGGATATTTGACACTTTTGTTTTGAAATTCCGGAGCCTGGGGACGAAAATATATTTAATAAGCAAATGTCACCGGATATTTTGCCATGATTCTGAAATGCTTTGTCTGAAGCTGGGGTGCCTTACGGTAGAGTTATCCACTGCAACATTGTTGCAGTTCGTTGAATGATTTTTGTATTAATAATGATAACAATATTTTGAAACATTAAATACTCAGTAGAATCTCTTATTTCAACGCAAATTATTTCTATATTTCTGCAACAGAGCATGCACACACATAAATGTATATGCTATACATATATACATACATTTGAAATATATGACAATTGGAACAGCAGAACTACTCTATAACCGGAGTCAATGTCTAAGCGCATTTTACAATGCAAATATGCACTTTACTGTCGAAAACACAATCACAGACCAGTGGTAGTAAGTTGCTACACATTATTGAACTATTAATACACATTACAAATCACAACATTGACTGAGTAACTTATATTGTGGGATTTGCGTTTACCCTGCCATTTACGTCACCAAATGTATTTTATGCATAAATTAGCATACGCTGAATTTTCCCAAGATGTCGGATGACTGTTAAAATTTGTTAAACATTTTCATAAATTTTCTGAACAACTAAATGCAATGGGAAAAAACCAAAAATATTAGTAAGCTTAATGAATACAGACAATAAAAAATTTGTTGCCATTGTCCTTTAAAAGTATCTGGATCTTGAGGTTGAATTGCTTGAGAAGATGGCAATGGCAGAATATCAAAATCCCATCAAATAATATTCGCAAAGATCAGAGATTGTCCTGTTCCATCTTGCCTGAGATACTGAGGTCAGAGAACTGCAACATATGAAAACAATCTTCAGTTTCACCCTTTAACTCTTTATCGACAAGGGACATTTTGACGATTTTACAACTCAATTGATTATAATGTAAATATCTCAGCACGTATTCACCCCCCTTTGAAACAAAGATCCTAATAAAATAACCTTTTCAACAGGGGGTCAAATGCCGTCAAAGCATTACACAAACCGAAACAATCATATATTTTCTCACCGCTTGGCCAAACATTTGGAATTTCGTTTCCACAATAGCGTAAATAACTTGTGAATTCTTCAGAGTTCGCCACAAATCAATATGAGTGAAATATTCCTTGTATTCAAGCGCTTTTATATCCAAAATTTCATTTGAATACAGCCAGTAGAAATGTTTATTTTGAGTTTTTAAAAATATCAGCTTTTTCTTGGTTTTTCTCGCACAAATGTGCCACATGCTAAAATTGGTGAATAAGAAGTACCCGTAGCCCGATGCACATGCAAATCATGCTGCAGCTGTAATTTGACCTTTAGAATCGATTTCCGACGTGTCCGAGCGCTAGGATGTAAACACACAATGTTTTGGGAAATCTAAATCGCATTTCCGGTCAAAAAATATCCAGCTGACTTCACTAATATAGCAACAGAATGAAATATCGAAATAAGAGACGAAAAATTGAAAAATTAAACGAGACTTACCTGTAAGGTGGTGAAGTTTGATTTTGGTTCTGCGAATCATTGGTCTGGAGCTATAGGGGTCATGTGGGAGCGCGTGAACCAGATGGATCAGTATTTAAAACAAGCCTGGAGCACTTGTACCAAATATGGGTTGGGAAAAACCATTTGGGTGGGCACATGACTCCTATAGCTCCAGACCAATGATTCGCAGAACCAAAATCAAACTTCACCTTACAGGTAAGTCTCGTTTAATTTTTCAATTCTGCTTCATCATTGGTCATTGTCGCTATACGGAGTCACGTGAGATTTTAAAGCAGTACGAGTGCGGAGGGAGTAAAATATCCAGTCAAATGGCAAACTCCCATGTTCATTATTTATACATGAACACATTAACATAACATAATTATATAACATAACATGGCGTATTAAACGCAAACATTAACTGTCTCTGCATTTTTGCAGTAAGCTGTTGCCAAAATTGTCCTTACTTATAATAGGTTTGTTATAAAACCTTACAAATGTTGACTCTTGAGTCCAACCTGCACTTTCCATGATAGTGTTAATTGAAATATCCATAGCTTTGGCTGCCGATGTCGAGGCTGAACGAGTACTATGCGCTCCAAACTTTTTCGTGTCGATACCAGCAAGTTCAAGTACTTTCTTTAACCATCTGCTTACAGTGTCTGCAGAAACCGCTTTATATGGTTTTTGAAAACTTATCAATAATTGAGCTTGGTTACCTCTTAAAGCTCTTGTTCGGTCGATGTATCTTTCTAAATGTGTTACAATACACAATGCAGGGTCAGGTTTAAATGCTAGTAGTTTAATAGGCGGCAAATGATGGCCAACTCTAGACGTCTTCAGCAATGTTCTGATAGTAAAGATACACTTGTCCGAATCAAGCTGCATACCGTTTATATCCAATGCATGCAATGTTTGGCGTCGTTGCCCAGATAATAATGCCAACAGCATCACAACCTTATATGTTAGTACCTTCATGGTCAGTCCGTCTGGCGGCCCAAGTGAAGCTAAATAATTAATCACAATGTTCACATCCCAGGTTTCTGAATATCTAGGAAGAGATGGTTTTGTTTCAAAGACACCCTTCATGAAACGGCAAACTAAAGGATGACTGCCAAAAGTGTTATTTTGTGGCATAGACACTACCGCCGATAAAGCACTTCGGGCTGTATTCAAGACACTATAACCACACCCATCAGAATATAGTTCGGCTAAAAAATTTATACCATCCTCTACAGTAGCTGAAATGTTATCAATTTCCCGGCCACTACAGTACTGCTCCCACTTACGGACATACGGGACGTATTGCTGTTGCGTGCTTTGTCTCCAGGATGACATGATGAGGGACAAAGCTTGGCGTGAAAGGCCTTTATTTTCGAAGGGTCGCCAGAGAGGTGACACATCAGTAGGGTTAATTTTTGATGTAGAGGATGTAGCAAATCTGGGTTGGTCGGTAAAAGTAGAGTTTGTTTTGTCCGAGGTAGAATTAAGGGCTGTTGCACTATCATTCGCATTAGAACTGGCCACCAAGGTTGTTTTGGCCATTGCGGGACTACAATTACCCCCGTACTGTGTTCCTCCTGAATTTTCTGGAGAACCAGTGTAATTAAACTAAAGGGAGGAAATGCATAGAATAAATAAGGTTGCCAGGAAACTGTGAACGCGTTTATTATTTCAGCTTCTGGGTCAGGCTGATAAGATATAAATGGCTTGATTTTATAATTTAATCGCGAAGCAAATAAATCAATTGTTGGCTTCACACCAAGCTGGCCAATACCATTTTCAAATATATTTGTATTTAGGGACCATTCAAGATCCTTTCGTGATTTTCTAGATTCGGCATCAGCAATAGTGTTGTCTTTGCCAGCAATATGTGCTGTTGTTAGAAACACATTGTGCTGTACGCACCAATCCCAAATATTCCGAGTTAAAGCATTTCGTTTTCGAGAATGGCTTGTACCCATCTTCCCTATATCAGCCACTGCAGTCATATTATCTATTCGGACACAAACATGTTTACCGGATAACTGGCTATGAAATGCGGTTAAGGCAAGGAAGACTGCCAACATTTCTAAATAGTTTATATGATTATTAGCCTCCAATGGGGTCCATTTCCCTCCTATTGGACAGTTATTCAACACTGCCCCCCATCCATGATTTGAAGCGTCAGTGAATAACGTTATCTCTGGAAGGGTGTTTGAAATAGGTTTATGTAATGAATCAGCGGAATTAATCCACCAGCTTAACTCTGAACATGCTTTGTCAGATAAACACATGGGTTTTTCAAAATTCCCTTTGTTTAATTTAAGAGCTTCCGTTTTATCCATGTCAAGCTCACGAAAATGTAAAGGTCCATATAGGGCAGCTGGAAAAACAGATGTTAAAAATCCCAGCATGGACACCACTTCACGAATTTTAGGTGACGATTTAGTTAATAGCTCCTGACAAGCAGTTTTTATCTTTTCGATTTTTTCTGCTGTGGGGTATACCTTCATCTCTACGGAATCAATTAAGAACTCGAGAATGATTCATTTCTGTGTCGGAATAAATGACGATTTGCTAGGGTGAACAGTAAACCCTAAGGAGTCGTAAAGTTTAATAGTGGCAAAGACATTTTTAGTGCAGTTGCTGTAGTCATCCCCTTGCAGATAAGAGTCATCTATATGACTAACTGACAAATGGCCAAGTTGCCTTAATGATGAACTAATAGGCTTAAGCAACTTGGTAAATTTCTGCGGGCAAAAACCCAGGCCATGGGGGAAAGAAACAAATTTATAAATAGGAATTTTAAGTATTTTTGATGCTCATTTGCAATTGGCACAGAATAGTACGCGTCTTTTAGGTCAACAGAAGCCATATAACAGTTATGTTTAACGAGGCTTATAACTGTTGAAAGAGATTCCATTTTAAAATGGTGATATTCGATAAACTTATTTAAACCTTTAAGGTTAAGTATCATTCTCGAAGTCCCATCCCCCAACGATGCCCAATCGGCATAAAAATGTTTTAGTCTGCCTGCTTTAAAACAGGTAACTTTATATGTTAAATAATTTATTAATACATCATCACACAAATTTACCTCAGTTATATCAGGAAATACTTTAATTTGGTCATCTGGCTTTAATTTTTCGGCTTGTTGTGGTACTTCTGCCTCTGGGGTTTGCTTTTTTGAGCGGACTGATATGGATGATACGCCCTTCCTTTGCACTGCCATAAACAGACTTATCTTTAAAAGACTTATTATGGCTGTCAGAATAGCGCCGAGGAGTCGCGCCACTGCCAAAGGCACTTGTTGTTTGGCCAATTTTATTTGATGCAGTAATACTCGAATGTTGGCTTTGTAGATCATCACCAAAAATAAAGTCGGTAATCGGTGTTCGTGTCGCCATATTCCCTCTTCAAATGAGGCTTAATCAACTCTCAGCGATGCAGCGACAGGTTGATATTGAAATGCCCTAAAAGCGCCAATGCATCAGCATTACCCGAAAAGAGCTCACCCAGAGTTTTCTGTTGTTCAGTGTCTGACTTACTGAGTTTGGTACGCAATTCTAAAAGGGAATCTGTAATTTTAGTCAATGCGCTACCAGCTTTCGTGAGCGTTTTTTGAAAATTTATGATACGTAAATCGGCACTCTTTGTGTTGTGGCTTAAATTTGCCCAAATTTCGGGATTTACCTTAGGGACAAGGAGGCGAGTGCAGTTTGCTGGTCTATTGTATTTTTCCAATTTGGATTTAAATTTTGAATCATCCAGCTTTTCAGCCCAACGCTTGTTGACAATGTCAGTTTCTCGCTTACGTTTGGCCCTGTGTCATCGCCACCGTCAAACTCTTGAGCAATTTCGCTCAGCAGATTATCATCAGACTCCGAAATCATTTGCCCATTTGGTGTGTTGCCCTCTCGCTCACTACTTGTTTCGGCAGAGTCTGTCGCTTCTGTGTCAGAGATCTCGTCGTCAGGCGAGTCTTCGAACGATGACGACTTGCGTCTACACCACTGTTTAGAAGGCCTTTCTTGTTTGGCCTCAATGTGTGAAAAACGTGGGTTCTTCATCATGTTCTTGTTCCGCTGAAAGAATCGCTCCTTCTTCAATATTTGTTCTCGACATTATTTTACAAACTGAAAATACTGTACAAAGATAACTTTTATTTTGAAAAATTTTTCACTCCGGCTTTGAATGATCTGACCTCACCAAAGGATCTTGCACAACTGATCCATCTGGTTCGTGTGCACTCTCCCATGTGACTCCGTATAGCGACAATGACGAAGCAGAACTGAGGGTACAAGCCTCAAAATAACACTGTAAATAGTGTTTTTGATTGTGAATCGAACAAGACTACAGCGAAAAAGACATGTTCGAAGGGGCCGAAGTTGTGTCCGGCGAAAGGTAGAAAGGGGAGAAATATTAAATAGCGAAATTTAATATTTGGCGATATTGGAAATTTGGCGAGGGGAGAAATATTAAATAGCGACGGTCTGGCAAACTAATACTGTGCCCCCACTAAACACGATTAGGCCCATACACCCATGTACAAAGGCAACGTAGCTAAGCAATGCTTATGATTCAGATATTTGTGCTTTATATTTTGAATATATGCTAAAACATTTCGAATATATAGAGGTAAAAAAGTTTAAGTTAGGGAAGTTTAGACTGTTCATTTGGTTTGATCATAGAGGTTTGATTACTTTGATATCATTAATCCATTGAATTGCATTGAGTCATATTACAACAGCATAATGAACAAATTGAAGATCGTATCCTTCCAAAACTAAAGCTTTATGGCGGTGAACTCATGTTGTTTTGATAGTGAAGGTCAAGCAAACAATAAGCGCCCACTCGTGCAAAATCAATAATATATAATTAAACGCAATGCATCATGGTATAGTGACCACTCCTCCTCTGGGGCTGGCTATGGCATGATGTCTAACTAAACCAACTTCAAATTCTACTATAACTATAGGGAGCCTACTTAAATTTTCCCTTTAACCTTAACTTCTCATAACCTTAGTACATAATATTATGTATCCTTATTGTTAACATATTATTTCATTCAGTTGTTAGCATTGTGAACCCAAGAGCAACTCAAGTGACAAGAGTGACAGTGAAATTGAACTTCCATCCAGCTGTGGTAGTGAAAGCGTGAGTGATCCCTGTCTAGTGGAATCAATCACACCCATTTTTATAATGACAATAGGAGCCTGCCTGTCTATAAATTGGGAAGGTATCCAAACCAAGAAAGTCGTCAGGGAACTCCTTAAGATTAGTGATGACAGTCAAGTTGAGAGAGCTGTCCCATGTAATGTCCAACACAACTCCGCATTTATAGTCGAATCCTGGGGCTTAGACGAAGTTTGGGGATATAAAATGCGATGACATAAGCTCATGGACGAACCAAGGAGAAAACCTACGGCTATGGGGACTATGGCACACATAGCGATTTACCACTTACAGATATATGGATGTTCAATATGTATTCTCCAAAGGGAAAAGGCAATTAACATTAAAGGCATTTATGCATGCCATAATTGATTCATTTGATTGGTTCATTCGATTTGTTAGCCAAAAAAACCGTCTTCTCATTTGATAGGTTCAACAGCTTCTTGATGCAGAACGATTAGTACAAATCCAGAAAGATTTTTGGTACTTTCAGTTGATGCAATGTCACTGAGCACTATTTTATGTTTGGAACATACCGAAACCTTATGTTGGAAACGAGTCGGGGTGTAAATCCCATTTTCATTGGTCCAGGTGTTCGGCGCAAGAAAAAGCTTGAGTCCCTCATGCTATGCTCTCCTTTCGTCCACTGTAAAATGTAAAATGGAAACGAGAAGAGTCTTTGTGATAGGCATAGATGGAAAGTGGTGGCAAGCATATTTATTGATGCCATCCACCTGTGTTGTGACATACATCTCAAGGACAATGTATAGCAGATGCCGTCTGTCCTTGAAGTCAACCGTATTCCTTCATGTGAAATTACACGTGACATATTTGGCTGCAATCTTGATGGTGCTAGAGAGGGTGGCCTTGTTGATTGCAAATCTGAGGAGTTATTCAGCATGGCAATTGAAGATATCAAGAAACATTGGCCCCCACTTCATGCAAACACAGCTTCATTTCTTGATTATTTCTTGGCTGGTCCAGCAAACACCATTAAGGACAGTATGCGTGAAGACATCCGGTCAATGCAGAATGCCAGCAAATGCATAGAGATTATAAATAACAGTAGAGGAGGCATGAATGTTAAAATTTGGGAACATGACTGATGTGGGGGGGGGGGGCAAATTTAGGTCCAGGATATAAAATCAGCTCTCATTGGCTAAATTCCTAAAATTCTAAAAATCCTCCTCAATGGGAACACAAGTACACTTCCGGGACTTGAATTTGCCCCCCATCCCACCTTCCTTTTTTTGCCTATGTCAAGATTGCGATGCCTCCTCTAGTGTTATTTTTTATTATCTCTGAGCGAATGCCTAAATCGATATTCCCCCGGGAATATGTGGAAAAATACTAAAACAATTATTTGGCTCAGTGATTATCGGGGAATATTCACTTCGATAATCACAGAGCCGAATAATTGTTTTAGTATTTTGTGTTTACTTTGTTTAGTACACTTTTGTGTTTTCTGGGACTGAATTTATTTTAATTTATCAGTAACTTCCACAAAACAGCTATAGCCACCATTTTGCAATTTTGTTATATTCACTTGTGCAAAAATACTATAGAAGATATTTTAACAGTGTGATATAACGTTCCTAACATAATATTCCTCCCTCCACCCACCCAGGATTGACGCTGTTGTTCTTAATGACATTAAATGTGAAATCTACATTAAATTTAAACAGTACCACCCAAGTTATAACTTTCAGCTCTTCTATTGTCAAAGATTTTTGACGACATGTGTTAGTTTTAAAAAAAAATTAAATATTAATTATATATTCCAGGTTTTAGGACAACCAGCAATAAAGGAATAGTCAATTCATGCATTTTGATAGAATACTTGAGATACTAGAATACTGAATATTTTAGTTCAATTTGGGGCCTTTTGTGGCAGGGTAAAATGTTAAAATAGATATTTGAAATAATTACATCAAAACATCAAATAATTACATGATGTGTCACTAGATATGCCCATTTTCCACTAGGCGAAAAATCACTATTAATGGGTTTTGAATGGTTTTTAACAACAACAATCCTTTATTACTCAAAGAAATACATTATTTACACATAAACATACTGAATTTTTTATTGCATTTTTCTAATGAGCACTGGCTGCCAAAATAACCATGGGGCTAGAAAATCTGGCAGTCAGTTTATTTCAACAAGTCAATCTTTTCAAAGACAATTTCACACCAAAGACAAAGACAAACAACAACAAACAAAATTAATGAATAATAAAGCCTAGATGAAATTGCAACAACGAGAAATTAATAACCTTGCAAATAAGTTATTATGTTAGAAAATCAATAACTTTCAAGAACGTTTTCTTTAACGTTCAGTTTAAATTTGTTCAGAGAAAGGGATTTAAAATTATCAGCAATAGAATTCCATATTTGAGCTCCTTGGAATCTGATATTAAAAATTCTGTAGTTAGTTCTAGCTTTAGGGAGCGAAAATGACTGCTTGGAAGATAATCGGGGGTGCCGGAAGAAATGTGAAGCGGCGGGGGCAGCAATTTCAAAAGGGCACTTGCTTCTCAGCCATAATTTCTCTGGGCAGCATCAACCTCGTACCCAGGCTCTTTCCACTACGCGCCTCGCTATTTTCTTAATTATTTTGTTCTTATGTTACTTTTTTAAAGTGAAGCGTGTAGTGAAAAGAGCCTAGGTACGAGGTTAGGCAGCAATATTTGTTAAAACGTTACTGTATGGATACTCGATTACTTTTGGCTATTATGGGTCGCAAACATTCGTTGCAGTCCAGGGACACCGGAACGATGTGAAGGCAAGGGGGCAGATTTTCGTGAAAGGGCACTTTTGAATTGATATATACTAAGAGATGTTTGCAAAACATTGGGAGTTGAATCGCCTAATCATGTTTTCCATTTATTGGATGATAGGGGTGTGAGGGGGTTCTCTGCTAGGCAATTGTGCTATTCTTGAAGCTCGATGACTGCATTTCTTGCATTCTCTGAAGCAGGTTCGTAAAGAATTGCACTAGCTTTTCTGACAATTCGCTATTTCGCAAGGGCAATCCTTTAAATTGAAAGGGCACCTTTGCCCCCCTTGCCCCTCCAGGTAAAGGGCAACAGGGGCCGCTGCCCCTCCTGCCCCCCAGTTCCGGCGTCCCTGAAGATAATCTAGTACCATAGTCATGTTGACTAGCTACAGTGGAGAAGAAATTAGTAAAAATGGGTGGTAGCAGCTGATTATAAAATTTATACATGAATAAGGCAATTTGAAAGGACACCAAATCACAAAACTTCATAAGATTCAAATCTTTAAAAATCGGACTGGTATGTTCTTGAAAACTCGAATTAGTTATAATACGCACTGCTTTTTTTTGTAAAACAACCAGTGGCTGGAGAGTAGTCTGGTATGTATATCAGAAAAGGATAGATTAGAACATAATACAGATTTTTGAGAGTAAATAGACTTACATACCCTGGTAGAAATCCTATGCTGTAGGATCTTGTTACGATCATGAAATTAACAGGATCCTGAATAGGATCCTTATAGGATCCTAAAAGTAATAGGAATTGAATTAGGATCCTATCAAGATCCTATAGTTAACAGGATCCTAACTAGGATCTTGTTAGGATCCTAGGATCCTATTAGGATCCTGGCATTTAATAACAGGATCCTGACTAGGCTACTACCAGGAAAATTGACAGGATCCTGAGTAGGATCCTATAAGAAAAATCTAGGATCCTGGGATCTAATAACAGGATCCTAACCAGGATACTACAGGAAAATTGACAGGATCCTGAGTAGGATCCTATAAGAAAAATGTAGGATCCTGGGATCTAATAACAGGATCCTAACCAGGATACTACAGGAAAATTGACAGGATCCTCAGTAGGATCCTATAAGAAAAATCTAGGATTCCGGCATTTAATAACAGGATCCTGACTAGGATACTTCCAGGAAAATTGACAGGATCCTGAACAGGATACTATAAGGAAAATCTAGGATCCTAGCATTTAATAACAGGATCGATCCTGAATACGACACTACCAGGAAAATTTACAGGATCTTGAATAGGATACTATAAGAAAAAATTACCGTAGGATCCTGGAATTTAATAACATGCATGATCCCATTCATGATATTACCAGAAAAATTAGCACGATACTGAGCATCCGGACCCTAAAAAGAAAATCCAGAATCCTGAAATCTATTCAACCTTAACAAGATCCTGACTGGGATCTTTCCAATCTACGATCTTAAAAGGAAATACCAATATGCTGAAATTTAAAATAACACTATCCGGAGTAAATTGACGAGTCTGGTCCTGAGGTGGAGGCTGAGTTGGATACTGGGTTTTAGAATCTATAAGATCTTGGTATTTGTTGCAATTGAAAGTGGTAATTACAATTAATGTTATGATAACAACAATTTTAACAATTGAGATGTAAGAAATTGCAAATTTATTATCTCGTGATCATAAAAATATATTTATGTGGGTAGAAAGTCGATTATTTACAAACACTGAATTGTTGTGGTCAACGCTGGCTTCCCAATTCAAAATTGCTTAAGCACACGTTTACACACAGCGATTTGTCTGGCCGATTTCAGGTTTTCCTTGATGTTTAAGGAACGAATATCAATCAGTAGGTAATCACATTACACAACGTTTACTGAGCTTTAATTTCCAATTATTAATGAAGTAGATCCAAAATCGGTAATGTGTGTAAACATGCCTTTCCAACGGCTCGCACAACAGTATATTAATTAATGTCTCAACTTAGTCATGTTGGTAGCTTTTTAAAACTGTCGAAACGTAGCCATCAACATCTGGTTCTTCAGTTTCAACAAAAACAATTCGATGTGTGATGCTTGAGCAATGAATGTATCTATATTGTTGGGTCCTTTGCACTGCCGTGAAGTGGCAACCAAGATAACCAGCGGACCAAAACTCATTTAGAACTGGATCTTCAGGCTGGACAATATTTATCTCAGAAACGTTCAACTGGAGATTTCTAAACAAATTGACCACTGCAAATCCATCATCGCTGTTTCTCACATAGTATTCAACTTTCCCAAAATACACAGACCCTTCTTCACTAAACTGCACCAAGAAACTAGCGGAGTTTTTCTTACGAGAATAGTGAGAACTATGGTAAACTTGCCCGTCTTTTATCATACGTTGGGCAACTGCTATTCCATCTGCATCGACAGGGAAATTTTGTATTGGATGTTGGACTTCAGGGACTTTCTGCTGCAAAGGTGGAATAAACTTGATCCTGTTATTCATCTCTACCACGTTTTGAGAGCCGGATGGTTTCAAAAACGTTTCAGCTAGTTCTTTTACCGCCTCGTTTCTTTGGACTTTCTTTAGGATGTGCCCATTTGCTATTGCCAGCTTTTTAATAATTTGGTCCGGTATGCCCCTCATACCGTGAAACAACCGTTTTAGATGAGCTAACGTGGATTCAAACACGAATGTTGAATGTAGAATTAGAGGACCATGATCTCGCACCTGCTGAGGAAAATGAGTAAGAGAGTGAGAATTATAAGTCGCTTCAGTGATGTCATAAAGACTTGGAAGGAGTCTAGTGTAATTAAGGAGCATGGCTTCAGCTACGCTGATGGTGGTTTTAGTTATGCCCTCACATAATAGTCTGATACCTGTCACAAGCAAGCAATGGTGATAAAATAATTCTGTGGGTAGCAGTTGCTTCAGGAGCAGCAGTCCTACATGTAGAAACATAGTTTGTTTCTCATTCGCCTTCCATCACTTAAATTCTTCAACCTGTCGCAATTTTCTCTTGAAGTCATGTGGAAGTCGGGTTGACATGAGTTTTCCAGTAAGTGTTTCCTTTGTTGCTTCATCTCGGAGGCTTACTCCACTAGGGCAACTTCCGTTGAACCATTTCGAAAGCCTCCTAGTATACTCCCCTTCAAGAACCTGATGCATATAGTCTAGCAATACCATTTCAGGTATTTCTAGAATATCATGTACAGGTGATGTGCCCATAACTCCATATAAGGTTTCCCCACTTTGCTTTGCCAAAGTAGCGTGCAGTAGGAAATCAGTGTGATTCCTTCTCGGTGGAATATTGGGACAATATTCATAAACTCTCTTGTTCCCACGACCTGCTAACCTCCTTCCAGCATGTAAGCAAGTGCTGCAACCAAACCTTCCGTTATGAAGCTTGCAGTTAATAGATGGCGCCTTCACAACCGAATCAGCCGCTTGCCCACCAACAAAGTTTAAATTTTGTCTCATTACCGTCTACGTCTAACTGGAAGCCTTCTTGGAGAGTTTTTACCTGTTGAACAAAGTGGTTTTGGAACACTTTTATTTCCGGCTTCTTTCGTCCGTACCAAAGTCCGGAAAGTAAAATATTTTTAAACGAATACCTTAGATTTGGGGGCATTTCTGCAACAAAGCTCTGGATTGGCCACAGGGACATATTTTTTGATTTTGGAGCTGGAGCACCATCAATATGCTAATACAGGGAAATGCAAAAACTTCCATCTTCTTTGGCAATTCGACTTTGCTTCCTGTATACAGCGCCATCCAGAATATCATTATACGTACCCTCACTGAAGACATAATTGTCGACGTAATTCTTCATGTCACTAAAGTTCTCTAATTATGAGGAAAAAAACATCACATCATCAGCGTAAATGTTGATTTCCTTCACTTCGTGAAGGCCTTCAAGTGAGACATTAGTTTAACAGTTGTTTTTCATCTGTATTCGTCTTTGTTCACAAAAAGAATCCATAGTTTTTGTTCGTGTCACCAACATGAGCAAAAACTATGGATTCTTTTTGTGAACAAGGACGGATACACATGAAAAACAAATTTAAACTGCATGGTTACAAATCCAAAAGTAAACATAAGTCACTGGTTTTTGTCACGTTCGCGTACTAGATTAAGCACATCTTAAGCTCTCTATTATTGTATGACATTGAGCTACACTTCTGACAATTACCAAATACTGTATCAAAGAGGTCAAGTATAGATTATCATTTCTGGGGGCGAGGTGATATCAGTTATATCGATTGATGGACAATATCATAAATGTCACAAGTTAGCGCAGAGAACAAGGGTACTATTTAAAACACGACTAAGAGCGCTTTGTCATAACATAGTCAGCGCTTGAGAATAAAACGCGAGTGGCAGTGTTTTAAGCATAGTATCCAAAGATCCCCGAGCCCACCAGTTGCACTGGCTAATTATAGTATTCTCTTGTAAGCAAACTGGTTATTTAACATTGAAGCTTTGTTTAACTAGCTAGTGATACACAGCACCATATTACTCTGGACCTAAAGAATTTAGTAACTTTTGCTTCACTCACCAGAAATAAACACCTTTATCTCTTGAACCAGAGGTTAATTATGTAAAATACACTAGAATTCTCGCCAAGTCCAGCATTTTCGTATTTACAGCATTCTGTATTTGTGCACAAACTGTCTTCGTCCAGGATGTGTTGACATTTTAGGCAAGTGGACGTTTTCTTAAAAGTATACGAAAGTTTGCTAAATTCAGTTTCTAGTTTATAGTTTGAAGTTGGACATTTGTTTCCTGTAGGAAGTGTGATTTGAAATAGTTTCAGAATACTGTTTGTAGCTGCCGATGAAAAGTTGTGCTTCTGTTGCAAGGCCAATAAAGTGCTGCGAAATTCGTCGCATGAGACTGGAGAACCATCGTAGAGTGGAACTTCAGAGTTTTGATCCTCGTCGCTATCGTTATCGTTGCTTTCATCATCATCGTGGGCAAGGTCATCATCGTCATCATCTTCATCATCATCCTCATTACCACTACTATCACCACCACCACCACCATAATTTTCACTTCCACCGTCATCACCACCGTCATCAACAGCGCCGTCATAACCATAACCATCATCACCACCAGCACGACCATTATCATCATCAATGCTATCACCATCAAAGTTAACATCATCACCACTGTTGTCAGTGTCATTTTCGCAGTCATCAGTATTGTCATAATCTCTATTGTCAATATCACCATCATGATAATTATTACGATCACTATGGTTACGTATATAATATGGTTCACCAACGCTTCGTTTTTCTGGAAAATAAAATCAATCGATTGATTGAAAAATTAAAACTTTATTTATGTGTCGGTTGTGCTGGTTTATTAGAAACTAATTGGGGACATCTGACTATTAAGCAATTATTGGATGAGGCTGAGCATGATATCAAGAATTATTCAGACCAAGGTCAATGTTATTTGCCGAAGCGAAGCTGAGGCGGATAACATAGACCGAGGTCTGAATAATTCTTGATATCATGCGAAAGCAGAATCCAATAATTGTTTTATTATACATTTAAAGACATGAGAAACGTATAAAACGATTCCTGTTCATGAGGTAGGAAAAGTACAATTTGAATATCAAACATCTTGCACAAAGTCAAAGGTCAGCTAAATATTATATTTCTACTTCTATTTACCCCTTTGTAGCTTTTTTCGTGCTTTCAGTATCCTTATCTGCCAATAATTTGGAGAGTTCACTTTCATTCAGCGAAGCAAATCTGCTGTCGGCCATTGTTTGTTTGTTTTCCCGCGCTTATAGGTTCAAGCTTTTGGCCGCGCAAGGGTTTGGGCACGAGAGAGTCCAATAATATTTTTTTTTGGATGCAAGTTCGATCCAAAAAAACAATTATTGGACGCTGATGACGTCATCGGCGGAAAATACGTAATAAATGCCGAATACTGAAAATTAGCCAGTGCTTTCTGACCAATTAGAAACGAGAATACATATTAAATGTATAATAAATTACTATAATACTTATAGTCAATAAGACTATTAAGGATATTAATTATTTCATATAAGCAATTATTAGTGATATCTGCTATAATCTGCTAACATATCTGCTTAATTTCGCTTCAGTACATGGGTATTAACTTTCTCAACTTCGTGAGTATGCCTACTTTTTCGCCTCTTTGCTACATACATCTGATGTGTTTGATAAATTTTAACTTGTGGTCCATAGCGATACCTAATAGGTTGATCTCCGAAGTACTAATGTATATCAACGTATCTGATATCAATGTCGTGACACTGCCCTTTTGAAATTGGTCTAACAAGACCTGAATTCTCGACGTAATGTTTCATATATAATTCAGCTGAAAGTGACACCCTACTGTGTTTTTGCAAGAGAAAAATTTACAATTTAGGGCTGAATTTTTCAACAATTCTTCGTTCGCACATGACGTCACTACGCGTAATTGGGCGCCATTTTGGTACATTCAAAGGTTTACTTTGGTCGTTAAAAGGCTATTAACCAAAATCGAAGCTGATTGGTCAGTTCTGCTTTTCCTTAGCACCGGGATGTCTCAGCAAGGATGCATCGTAATTTTATGTCTTTTTAGTTCAGTAATTTGCGAATTGGGATTCAATTTATATTATTTTGATAAATTTCGCAACATTCTCGGCCTAAAATACGCCAATATGGCCTTTTATATTTGTGGAGAATTCAACCTTATGCTTACTTATACAAAACACTTCATATAAAAAGCTCATGCGACTAAGACGATAAAAATATATTAAATTTTCATCCTTCGACTGCATGCTACCCCGTTGTTAAGAAAAAGCATAAGTTTTTCAGTCTAGATTTTTTAGTTTTTACTTGTTGCTTACTGTAATATAACTATAAGTATGAGGTGCAACCAAAAACAAGCTGAAATTAGAACGATTGGTGCAAATTTAAAAATATAACACAAATAGGCTACATGCAATCTGCTACGCTTTTTGTAATCAATTATTTAGCTATATCTAGTATCCGTAACCCCAAAATTGATTTTCAGCTTGTTAAAAATATACTACCAGTGGAACAGTTTTGCGAAAAATGTTTGCGTTTGGTTGAAAAGCAAAAAATTTAGAGCCACTTGAATTATGAATTGTTTGGTCAATGGACGTCGGGTACAGGAGTCTGGGTTTTGCACAATTTGTGATGTCACACGCGAGTTACTGAATTTATTACTAAATAAGTAAATACAGTGATACACAGTAAATACATTTTGCGATTCAATTTTATGAAACTTTGCCACAGTTTCTACTACGCTCAGTGATCGGTCCACCAAGGATAAAATATATTGTGTTATGCTCTTAAGTTGTTGCTGCAGCAATATTTATATACAATCATGATCATATGACAAGACAATTTGCAATTACAATCTTATGACAATTTGGTGCGCTATTCTGTCATTTCTGGGGCTACAAAGTTCACTATAGGTGTCACAACTGTAAACCTGTAGTATGTTAGTCATTGTGTTTCAAGGGGAAAGTGTTGAATCTGCGAAGTGCACATATATTTCTTACAATTAGAGCGGGCAGCGCATACTTTGTACTCACCAGCACATATCAAATGGCAGTATAGTGACACTTTACGATATTTCCACTGCAAAGAAAACAGCGAATGCGTTTTAGAACATACACTTACATAACATAATAAATATGTAATGTAACATCTATGTATAGCCCAATTTAAATTCCGTTGCAATTTAATACGATAGTTATTAATGTCGCGCGAACTGCCAGGCAAACTGCAAACTTTAAGAATCAATATTTTCGAATAAGGAAGCGTGCTCTTTAGTGGTATACTTGTACAACAAGTTGCATATTTCCAAAGTCCTATCGTATTGGCCAACGTTCCGTGGAGTGTTTTGTTATAATGAAATTTACATACAAATGCGCTCTTGCTGAAACCACAACTAAATAGCGTGACGTCACAAATAATGCTTGTTCCAGACTTCAAGCAGTTAGATATTCCGAAGGCCATGTGCCAAGTAAAATCCTAATATCTGTGAGTTCAAGTGGCTCTAAAATTTTGTTTTTTTACTCAAAAGCAAAAGTTTTTGCGAAACTACTACACTCCTACCATACTTTTACTTAAGCTGAAATCAATTTTGGGGTTACGGGCACTTTAAATATAAATACACACGAGTATCAACACCTTCAGGGGCTTTTACTTTTAAACCGCAAAACAGGTTCGAGTTTTATGCATGTAAACTGTGCGTGTATACTGATATATAAACATTGTATATTTTTAATACTTTCCAGTTGAAGTGAATTCGGCTTCAGTGTCGAGTATTAAAAATATGATATTCTGATGTGGCAATATTTTCACACATGCATTGTCAGCTGCAACAAAACTAAGGAAGGAAATACGAACAAGAAAGCTCAAAGCTCGCCCTTGATGTCACGAATACTGTATTATAAATATCAAAGCGTATTACTGATTCGAATATTTCATAACTTCAATACGTTCAGGTGATATAGATTTAATAATACGTACCACTTGAATAATTTTGATCTGTTTCGTTTCCGCTAGAAGAACTGCTACAGCTGGTATATACTTGCTCAGTCTCAGAACTTGACAACTTGCGTAAATATCCGATTTCTTTGCCGTACTGGAAGACCACATTACCTCCCTCCTCTTGCTCGCTTGATTCTAAACTGTATTCATCACTTGTTTCTTTTTCGATATTCTCCAAGCGAAATTTTTTGGACAGTGTCTCAAACTCGTTACGAGCATCAGCATCATGTACGTCTGAGGAACTGCCGTCGCTTAGCTCGTTTATATAATTAAACCGCTTAGACATATAAAAACTGTATAAATAAAATATTATCAACAAAATTTTACCACAAAGCATGATATAACCTTCCATTGCGCGGCATTTTGCGCGACATGTGGCATTAACTGATGATTGGCTAGTTTTAATCCTACACATGAAATGATTGGCAGACAGGATATTAAGGTACACCTAGTATGCATTATCGACGCATCTATCAGAGTTAACGTCATTCCACCAAAGTCTAAACTCGGTTGATTCAGACTTGTGCGCACATTTTTTTAAATTGATTTTGATAGAAAACTATATTACAATGGCTACCAATAGAATTCCAATATCGGAGAGGATGCAGAACAAGATCTTTAAAGACAAGTTTCCTGGTGAGTAAGTTTTTAATAGTAAACCAGTTTATTTCTACGCAATATAATATTACTGTCCCAATTATACTTCTTGGTTGCACTTTGTAATAACCAAACGCCATGTAATGTTTATGTAATGCCATATAACATTCAAATCACAATTCACCAGTGTATAGAAAATGTTATAATACATTGTACATGCATGTATACGTATATTTTTAAACAACACGTTGTCGAGAGCTTAGTAGGGTACAGTTTATGACAATTACTCAGATTAAATTGGACTTAGAATAGGCGCGCACAAGTACAGTATATAGCTGTACTACAGAATTTGCTTCAAGTGTTAATTAGCTCTTTGCCTGCGACGTTTACTAGTACCTAAGTAACTGCTATTTCATGCATTCTCCCAAGGTAGACCTACACAATTTGACGAATTTCCCATAGTCAGAACACAAACCTTGTTAATACTAATGGACAGTTTATTTTGGGTTCACAAAAAATAGCTGTTTCTGTAAAGATTTATTATTAATTAATATATCCACGGTTATTTTTACTACAGTATGATAAACTACTTATTTTGGACAATATTCGTGAAGATGTTGATATGTAATTAAAGCATACATATTCTGTTTGGTTTGTGAACACCTTGGCTTTGTATGTCATGCCACTGAATATTATATCAGTCCCCATATCACTGGTTATTTTTATTTATAGAACAGGATTTTGGCTATCATGCTAAAAATTACGAGTGTTAAATGTCTAACTAAGAACCATCTCAATTGTACCAAATGGAAATACAATTTTGGCATTGTAGTTTTTACACTGATCAAAATTTTGGGTTTGCCATGCATCGCCAGTGGCAAAAGGGCTGGTCTTCCTGTCTCCTGTCTTTCTAATTAATAGAGGTCCAGCTGTTTTTACACGCACTTATCACTTGTAATTAATAGGTTCTCGAAGTAAAAGCGAAGCGTGCTACATAGTGTATTATCCAGTGGAAATGCGTCATTCCTTGGTAGAAGGGAAAAATATTGTAAGCCCAGAATATCATGTTATAAGGGACAATGTTACTGTGAGAGATAGCAAAGGTGATACGTTTCAAGGAAAAGTTGTCTTTGTGGGTAAGTATATAATATTCAAAAACTCATTAATAATTCATGAGGAAAACACAAAGAGAAATCATAAGTGCGGCGTGTCTTTATATGTGATAAAACACGCTTCAAATTTCAACTTGTATTTTCTCCGCTAATACAAAGTTATTTTGGAAAATTATTTCGCCAATGCCGTGATCTAACTGAGACGTTTTTGAAGCTGTTTAATAAACTTGTAGTTCGTGTTTTATCACATATAAAACACTCCGCTACGCGTCGTGTTTTATATGTGATAAAACACTCCTACTCGTTTATTAAACATTACGTAAAGTAGCAAACGCTGCTCAGTTCTAGCCATTTTATCAGCAAATGAGCAAACCTGCAATCTTTCCATATATCACCCGGTATTTTTGCATGGGTAAAGCAACTCAGACGAATCATCTTTTCGACTTTAAGGTGGCTCGCTACAGTTTATAGAAATGTTGAAAATGCGTAAACTAGATCACCTTTTTGAAGAGATGATGCAGTTTACAAATCGAAATTTGTATATTATATATACAGCGACAATCAAACAGTCGAAAATTGGTCAGAAAAGTGACGTCACCACTGTTGCTATGGCAACAATGACGATTCAAGATGGCCTATATTTTGGCTTTGAACGCATTTTACTTTAAAAAAAGGTCGGTTGCCCCCATTTTTTATTTCAGAAAACATTTTCTTATAGTGAAATGCACTGTCTGACCAATTTTTAAAAAATTCTGTAATGCAAAAAAAAAAAATTTCGAAAAACCATGTTTATAATTTTTTTAAAAATTTGGCATTGCAGAATTTTTAAAAAATTGGTCAGATAGTGTATTGTACAATAAGAAAATGTTTTCTGAAATAAAAAATGGGGGTAACCGACCTTTTTTTAAAGTAAAATGCGTTCAAAGCCAAAATGTCGGCCATCTTGAATCGTCATTGTTGCCATAGCAACAGCGGTGACGTCACTTTTCTGACCAATTTTCGACTGTTTGATTGTCGCTGTGTATATAATATACAAATTTCGATTTGTAAAGAGCATCATCTCTTCAAAAAGGTGATCTAGTTTACGCATTTTCAACATGTCTATGAACTGTAGCGAGCCACCTTAATACATAAGCTTGCCTAATCTAAACGGCATACTGAGATGTGTACTCGAAAAATCCTCGTTCCCTAAAATTCTCAACAAATAAAAAGTTTCTAAACTTCGAATAAATCTAAAAAAAAATATCACTCAAAAATCTGCTAAAAAACCTTTCAAAACCTCAAAAAATGGCAGCAAAAAATCCCCAATTCCCTGAAAAGTTGTCAAAAAATCCCAAGAACCAGAGATTTATTTAATTTTTTTGCAGGGATTTTTTGATAAAAAATCATCCTGTGGTTCTTTAAAGTAGTCAGAATGTCCGCAAAAGTAAGCCTCTATTATGAATGTATAGTAATTTCAAATTGTCGTACCATCTTGTACTACAGGAGACAGAGAGCAGTGCACTGTGAAACAAGTAAAATTGGACGCAGCCTTAGAAAGAGTTTTGGGTGGTGACTTCGATGACGATGGAGATGTTTTAAAGGACAGTGAGATTGACAACAATGACAAGAACGTCAACGAACAAGAGAAAAATCATTCATCGTCAAAGAAAGGTATTGAAAGAATTTAAAATGATGTCTCTCTGTATAAAAATGATGTTAATATACCAAAAGTGGTTTTCGTTTCAGCATCAGGCAAGCAGAAAGCAGCATCCACTGCAAGCTTGTCTAAAACACGCGTACATGCGAAAATCCACTTGGAGACAAGTGACGAGGAAGAGGAGGAAAGCGTTGTAAAATCAAAAACAAATGGTATGCAGAACTCACTTTCATTGTATAGATACGGTGAATATAGGGGCATTGTTTTGTTGTATTAGCTATAGGGGCATGGTATAAACCCGTTTTTAAATACTATAGAATAGGGGTCTTTTGGGGTATGTGGTACCAACATAGTATCCGTGAAGTGTAATATAAACAGCCTCGTATCCAGGCGCTATAAAAGGAATTGCGCTAGGCGCGCGTGGTGCTTGGGTAACTTGTTTTATAGCGTCTGGGTACGAGACTGTAATATAAATGTATACGGCTAGTGTATTTTGCATACCCGATGATCATGATTGGCTCTTGTTATGCATACAATTTTTCTGTATATGTATTTTTAGATATTTCAGCAGAACTAACTAAGGAAGCAGAAAGGGTTAGCAGCCTTTTGAAGGTGTCACAACGAAAGGTATAGACAATGACTAATTTTAAGTGCGACTTTCTTTTGATACATGAGAACTACTAGTGGATTAAATTCGATTTTATCTGACACTGCAGAGAAAAACGAAAAATTCGTTGCCTTGAACGAAATTTGAACTTCCGTTTCGGGTTTCTACAAAGCCGCTCTACACATTGAGTTTTCAAGCCAACAGGGATTTGTACCGTGTATTATTATATGGCTTTTCAAAATTCTCTATTCTGATTGGTTGACAAGCGGTCCGTAAAAACCCATATCCGGACCGTGGTCCGTATTTTCTGTATCCGAACCGGTGTCCCGGATGTCGTTTATCTGGCGGGAAATTTTTGCTTTGCAAACAGAAAAATTTTTGCTTTTTAAATTTCCAATTGTGCTTTACAGATAAAAATTTCAAACAACCAAATTGTTTTTGATTGAGCATGCATGCCTACCGTATATTGTTACCCAGTGAAACTGACGATAGCCGAGTTTAATTTAATTCGCGCGAAAAGCATACGCTCACAGACTCAGTTCAGCCATATAATAAATCGATTATTGACCTCGTTTGTTCGGTCTGTACTGTGAAATATCAGACCTCTGTTTTTTGCATGGACCTCACTCCTTCGACGCTCGGTCCATACTGAAAAACCTCGGTCTGATATTTTACAGTACAGACCTCACTATTATCCAATTTAGGTGTACGAAAAATTTTCGTGACAACTTAACACTTGTCTTTGAGGACGCGCAGTGTTTCAATTATATTTCAGAATATCCACAGAGATATGAAAAACTAATTTCATATTATTCTGATACAGCCGAGAACAATGAAAAATTTGTTGTCTCGAGCAGGATCTGAACTCCCATCTTCGGGTTTCTAGACCGCCGCTGTACCCATTGAGCTATCGAGGCGCCAACGGGGATTGACCAGGATCCATATCTCTGTGGATGGTTCTGATAAAGAATTGAAACACTGCATCCTCATTGAGTTTGACAGGGATGAAAGAGATCACTACTCGGTCGGACGACATAAAAATGCTGCTTCAGGAGCTTGTTAATGAGACGAGGTTGAAAAGACCGTTTTCGGATTCACCGTCGTTTCCAGTTTACACGCCACCAGAGAAGAAGGCCAGAATGGGAAATTCCTCCAATGGATCAACACCGGTAAAATAACTTAAAATATGTAGTCACTGCCTCTGGTATTGTTATTTCCGGTATACACAGCAAGAATGCCCATACAAAAAGATCCAATTGGAATTCGGACCAAGGAGATTTGTTTCTGACCGAAGTTCAGTGGATTCAAAAAGATAATTTAAAAACTGATTAGAATTCCCAATTCCCAATTGCTTCCAGTTTGGCTAATTGGAAACGCCAATTGGAATTCCAGTTGGATTTGTTGTAAAGAAGATAAAACGAAAGGAACTAACATGTCCATATATTTCAACTTAATTGCAGAGATCAAACGGGTCCCCAAGTGTTGGTGACAATGCAGATGCGGCTGATGAAATTCATAATCAGGAAGAGTTTGTAAGTATTTTAATAAGCAAATTGGGAGATTATGGGATTGCTAAAATAATTATGCAAAAAACTGTAGAAAAAATATTTCCCTAATGAATCAATAAATAAATCAAATCAAATCAAAAGAAGAGGTACATGTATTAATGAAATCAGTTTAAAAAAGAGGTATAGTCCGTTAACACATGTCAGCTTTGTTTACATTTTCTCTATCAAAACAATTTACTTTATTAAGGGATTCAACAAAGTCGTGGCAATTTTATGCGCGTGCATTTTAAGCTTTTGAGAATAACTTATTGAATACCAAGTAATCTTCGAATTTTTAGATAGTTGGTGGGGACCTTTTGCTGGATATAAATGCTAAATTCAAAAAGCCAAATTTGTATGCCACATGCCTGCTATCGCATCTCTTCTCTGAAGAAGAAATGAGAGAGGGTGCACTAGAGCCAGGTGAACACTGCAAGAAAGCTGCGTTAGATCAAGAAAGGATAAACAAGATAAAAAGTAAGTTGTTACAGCACATTTATAAGAACAATGTAACTGTAAAATCACATACCGCATTGCCCAAGATAATTATACTAGTCAGGATAATTACGATCATAGGATTTCCTCGTCAAGACTAATTTATAAAATATAAAGCAACAGTAACTCCGAAAATAAACATTTTAATCGTTCTAGCTTTCGACTAAGATCCAGTCATCATCAGGAATGATGCTAGCATCATTCCTAGCATCATTCCTGATGATATGACTGAATCTTAGTCGAAAGCTAGAACGATTAAAATGTTTATTTTCGGAGTTACTGTCTGTTGTTTTATATTTTATTAAAATACTCAGTGGTTCCCGTAACTAATTTATAACACATTATTTTGTTTGGTAGGATGTATAGCCATTAAATACGGTGAAAAATCCTTGGAGAAAAGAGGCTGGCACGATATACAAATCAGCTTGAACCAAAAGTGTTTGGACAAGTTGAAAGCTTGGAAGTGAAAGAACGCAGATGATCTGAACGCAGATGCTCTTGGTTCGAACAATGAATATACATTGAACAGTTATACATGCTTTTACTTGCGTTTATTTGGATTTATAACTTTTAAATTGTTTATAAAGTATTATTAATTAAAAAATCTCCACAGCTTCATAGGCAAATTACCCATTTCTGACCTGATGCTATGAATTTAAAGGTGATCATCTTCATTGCCCTTTTTCAATACAATAGCTAATTTCACAATACACAGTTATTTGAATTTGTATATGAAGCATGAAGGAGGTCTACTATAACTGGTAATTAAATGTTGCATTAGTGGGAAATTTGGACTTGTAACAGGAAATTAAATAATTCATTGTAGTTCCTGACATTAGATTCTGTAAATCCTGACAAGATCCTATAGGATCCTGCTAGGAATTCTGTAGGATCCTGGCAAAATGCTATAGGATCCTGCTAGAAACCTTGTAGGATCCTGATAAGATCCTACAAGATCCTGCTAGGAACTTTGTAGGATCCCGACAGGATCCTGCTAGGAACTTTGCAGAATCCTGACAAGATCCTGCTAGGAACTTTGTAGGATCCTGATAGGACCTTTGCAGGATCCTGACAAGATTCTGCTAGGAACTTTTTAGGATCCTGTATAGAATCCTGTAGGATCCTGAATAGGATCCTGTAGGATCTTGAACAGGATCCTGTAGGATGCTATAGGATCCTACAGGATCCTGAATAGGATCCTAACAGGATCCTAGTAGGATCCTAGCAAGATCCTGGCAAGATCCTGTTAGGATCCTGTTAGGATCCTACCTAGGATTTCTACCAGGGTAATGACAAAGCTTTGAAAGGATACCAATATTTCTTTTTACTTTTTTGACAGTGTAATTAATATGACTTTTCCAACTAAGATTGGAATATATCATTACTCCAAAGTACTTTATCGACTTCTCTTGTTTTAATGTTCATTATTGGTAATACTTGTAAATTGTTTTTTATTGTGCATTTTCTAGAATGGAATATCACAAAGTTAAATTTAGATATAGTAAGAGACAGCTTGTTAACACAAAGCCATTCATAAACCTTATCTAGCTCATTGTTTAGATCAGTTTGGAAGTTCGAATTATTATCTTTATAGAATAAATTTGCATCATCTGCAAAAAGATGCAGTAGAGGTCCAGCTTGAAGTAGGGCGTCTCCGATTGGCTGTCCACTAATTAATTGTAGCAAATGTAGCAAATCAAAGGGAACGCAAAACATATCATATAACAGCTTGAGTGATCTTCTATAAAAAAAGCTTTTTGTGAAGTGAGAGATGAGGAAAAAACAAGCCAGAGCAATAAACATATCTCTAACTGTCAATAGGGCTGGCTTCGCAATGGTTTTAAATTGTTTTCGTGTGCCGTAGTATTGAATACCAGGTATGACATTGTTATTTAATACTGTGTCTAGTTCCTCCCACAGTTGGGTATCTACTTGGCCATTCATTTTGCAAAGGTTTTATATCTTTTAACAAACCAAAGCGCTTACATCAACAGTTAATAATATTATATACAAAGCACAATAGTCTGGAAAAGGCAAATGATTCTTGCATGAATATATCAACAAACCAATGAGCTTACCTGATCCATTTATCACAGAAACAATACGCAGATGTGAGCATTGGTCAATATGCAATGACGATGCATATAATAGAGTCGTGGTGGTCGTTTTTACGACGATATGGAAGAGCCAACTGGTGGATCAATTATTTTAAAGACTTGCGAGACAGTGGTGGGTTTAATGACAAAGATCTAATACAACGCGCGTGTTTACAATTCTATTTTATGAGCATCATTCAGAAAGATTTAGATTCAATTCGAATTAGGTGGAATAGCCATAAAATTAGAGCAACTCGTCACCAAGAATGCCCACCCGGCAAGCCAGATGTACTGTATCACTTACCTGATATCCATGGTGTGGAAGTTTATAAATTACCGTTTGATGATCACCTGTTAGAAATGCTACATCCTCTGAAACGTGAAAAAAATCCTTTTGGCTGCGACAGAATCTTTGCGGACGTATTTAGTTTATTAATGACTGAAAACGGTTGGCAAATTCCATCAACTCATGACGAAACTTTGGTACTTTATTGCAATCTTGTTGCTGCATGCTCGGAACGAATTTCACAGGAATAAATATTGGTATAATATAGAACAAAGAAAAATTAGTTGATAAAGCAAAATATGACTTTTGAAACAGAAGAGTTGTGAGAGTTTTATTATATGGAAGAAACAGGGCGCCTTAAACCCAAGAATGTAATGCGTCTACTTCCTTATGTTGTACGACATCAATTACCACACCGTCAAATATTTAATGTTATTGCTTGGCATGTATCAACAAAAGACCTTTCTCGTTGTCGATTCCAGTTTTAGATAAATCTCGTCAATGCTACTTGTAAGAATTTCTTTTAGGGGTTGAAGTACAGCGCTCCATCTTTCTGTAATATAATTCGGTTTCTGGATTATTTCTTTATGCGCTAACTTGATGAAAATTTCCCTGACATTGTCGTTGTTAGGACGTTGCCTCACGCCATAAGAGGATAAAATATCCACAAATTCGTCACTGTTACAAGCCATGTTCGCAGACAAACATTCACTTATGGTATCTGCCTCGTCGATTGAAACAAATTTCAACAACTCTGCCATCAATTCCTCTTCAGTAACAGATACTTCCCCGTGAAGAATTACTTTTATGAAGACGCGAGAGAGGGACACTGGAAAGTATTTACATTGAATAAAACCTCTCAAAAGGAATAACGCAATAGCGTCCCATAAAACATAAAATCAGTTAGTGCATCATAAAACTTTCCCCAAAACATCGCAATTACATCGTGGACAACCCCAACCCCCTTTTCGTATTTCCCTCTATTATCGATACCTTGAATAACCATGTCGAGGTTTGGGTCGCACAAACTTTTGTTTTCTTGAAATTGTTTGATGATGTCAGATAGAACAGTACTGCGATGAACTGTAAATTGAATGGTTTCTGGCAATGGATCATCGAAGCAGCCTTGCAGACTCCTACAGGTATTAAAAACATTAAATGAACATTCAGTTTAAAATTCTGCGAAAAACTCAACAAAATTCATACATTTACATTTTTGGGTATATAAATAAACGGCTTAAGATGACGATGCGTTTCGGTTTAAAACAATCTAGACTTCAAAATAACACTGCCTCCCTGAATTACTAAATTGATGTTAAAATTGCTTCTAAATACCGTGTAATGATGGACAGTACCATCGACAGCTTCTTCATTGTTTGTCAATCAACTTGAAATATCATCTGGCAAAGAGTCTTCAACAGATTGGTCTGCAGGTGTAAAATGGGAAACCTATGGAATAAACCAGATAAATATATAAATAGCATTTTATGGCTTTTGATATCAGCAGACACATGGAATGCGCTATTCTACATCATATACAGGCAGGCAACAGAATGTAGAAGTGCAAGTTTTCAAACTAAAATTAAATATGTGGGAATGACTGGTCATTTTTGGATATCATTCCTTTCATAAACCCCAGAATGTGAAGATTTAGAACATTCTTTATAGTACTTATAATGTAAATAAATCAAAGATAAATACATGCAGTAGTGCTCACGTGACAAATAAAATATATAGGACACTCGCACTATCAATGTCACTGTCATGCAATCACCGCAATGTGGCTTTTCCAATTCACAGCACTTGCTTATCAAGTTTGTTGGAAATATTCTCAAGTATACTGTTCCAAATTTGGAATATATTTCATGGGAAACTAGTACTAAACATTCCATAAACTCTTGGGCATGGCAAATTGATTAAAAGAGTTCCGCGAAGAAGCTTTAAAAATTTTAATGTGGAACTACGCATTGAAGACCAAATGCATCGAATCAGAGACTGCTGGACGTGCCCCGTTATGAACTCATGCACTTTTTTAAAGACAAATTGAATCCGCTTTAATTTTTAATTGTTTGTTACCTCGATTACGACTTCACAATCGATGGCTGTACTAACCAAAACAGGTGCTGAAGGTGGCACTGGATCATCTGTCTGCTCCATGTACAGCATCGTCTGAGGTACTATTGTGTTCTAGTCATGGCAAAGAGTGCAAAATGTGGCGGATCTAACTGCAGCGAACCTATCCAGTCGTAAACTGCCTGCATAATGGCAGTGGGGTAGAAAGCACGCGTTACAATACCACCACGTAGGTACCTTACACAAACAACTACATGGTCTTCTTCAATATGTGGTCCTTCCAGTACTCTTGCCTCCCTTTCGTGTTTCAACAGCTCCATTTCCCTAGCAATTTCTTTTTCCTTTTCTTTTTCTTGTTCTTTTTGCTGATCCGTTTTAAGTGCTTCGTCATATTCTTTGTTTTGTTGCTCGATCAGCGCTCTCCTTTATATACTAGATTGTGTCAGTGCGGCAGGTTCAAAACCAGTGCTTAGCTCGTTATCTTCATGTTGCTCAAACTCTGATGTTGACAGAACATCGACTAATTGGGAGTACATCGATAGTTCATCTGGCGTGTTGTCAGAGCCAATTTCAGATATTGCATCATGTACAAAATCTTCGAGCATCTCCTTACTTTTGTCAGATTGATCAACAGTAATGTTGGAAATCGTACTTGCAGGTGTTTCGTTTATTGGGAAAAGATCGTTTGACTCTTCATTGCCATTCTTTGGCTTTTCGCACGTCATCAAGTATACTCTTGGTGTGTTCCCTTTAGAGACGGACGCATGGTTACGATATTTCTCGACAGTAAATACTTAGCCATCTATGAAGGACACTTGGTCACCACAGTAATTACCAAGAAAAATGTCTACGTCATTTATTGATATGCCTTGCGTTTGCTGATTCCTTTTGGAAAGAATAGGTCTTTACATACATTTAGTACTTCGTCATAGGTAGCATCACATCTAAAGTCTTTCATCCTTGTTCCACCTCCTTGCAGAAATTTAACTTGACGATAATCGTTTTTATTTCTTGCATGACATCATCCTATTTCCAGCTTTAACATATTCTTTTTTGCAGAAGATTTTTTTTCTATCCTTTTTTGATTCTTTGCTTTCAGGAAGTCTTTTAGTTTTTCAACGGCACTAGATTTTGTGTCCTGGTTATTGAACGAAGCTTGCAACGCCCTTCTATCACCAGTTGTGAGGCCCAGAATGACAGCAGAAGCATCGACCTAGTCATTGAACAAAAGTTAAGAAAATAAGACAAAAATCCATTTAGCCATTTTAACAATAAATACTTACACCCTATTACACTGCAAATAAGTGCATGTGCCTTAAAGCCGATAATCACAACACCTTTCGTTAGGACATATAGGCATATAAAAATCCACATATAAATATGCTCCACTCCTCTGAGAATGAATTTCATACTTAACAAAGGAAATTGTATATATTTTATACAACAACAAATACCGTCGATTGCAACAAAGCGGAAACATGTCATGAGAAAACGCGATCCAATTGGCTGTCAAACATGATTTGTTTCAACTTCAAACATTACACGATTTTACTGCAAACATTTACGTTTCCAACTGTCAACTGTCAATATTCCAAATTTAGAAACACATTCATATTGGGCGGGGATTAGTTTGCAAGCACTACATCCGTGATCAGAGATTAAATTCGTCTGAATGGAGGCCCTGTTTACACTATACTGGATTACTTTTCATACCGGATTAATTTTCACTCCGAAGTAACAAACAAGGGTGTTTACACTATGCATGCCGCTTCGCTCTGTAAGTAAAATTTTGGCAGTATGCTAAAATTTATTAAAAACAAGAAGAAACACACACGTTTTGTTTGTAAAGTAGAACTTTGTTTAAAAAGCTTGACTACCAGACGACGACGTTGCTTCGTTTTGCTCTAATCCAAAATTGACAAATGTTAGTTCTTTAAATTTTGCCTTATCAAAAGCGAAAAGTCAATTCTTTTATCGTTTTCTTTATTTGTCTTCGCCAGAAATAATTAATGGTTGTACGGCAAAACAAACGACAGCTCTAAAGTATTGTAAAAGCGAGCAAATAAAGGCGACAATGGTGAAACGTACACGCCAAAACCGATATATTTTGTACCGAAGCGTACCGGATTGGCCTGCTTAGGGAAGCCTACATATCGATTTTGTCCACGAGAAACGTCATATGTTCGTTTGTGGGTGGGGGTGGGTTTGCAGCTGTGATGTTTCTCTACAAAACATCATGGAAAAATTCGATAGTTCTTTCGAAAGCCTTTTTTTGAACATTTCCGAATCATCTTTGCAGAATATAAAAAGAAAATAACTTGATACAAGCACCAGTCTGTAATACCATACCTGTTCTATACATTTACATTATTACACCTTCCTTGCATTGAAACAATCAAATTTCAAGAAAAACGTGCTAAAATTGTTAATATCTCAGGCAAAAAATTGTTTTGAGAAACATTGGAAATTTTGAAGTTTATATATTAATAAAAAAACATATGCTTGCAGATGACATATTCCTCGCGGAAGCATTGCCAATTCGGAGCAATAGCCGACCATAGAAAATACCTTAGGTGTACTATAAGAACAAAATATCGGTAACTATGTGTGATGTTTCTAAGGGGGGTGTCTCCAGAGAAACGAGCATATGACATTTCTCTGGACAAAATCGATATGCGAGGCTTCCCTTACACTGCTTCAGCACATACCGGATTACTTTTCATACTAGGAGTTACTATCGCAAGGAAAATGCTGCCGATATGTACATGTAGGATGTGCTACAAAAAGAGCGTTTTTCACTGCATGTATGATTTATTGTCTTACACATCGTCGTTCCTCACTTACCTTCGTACAATTATATCTTACATCTAATCTTATGAAAAGTATATTTTAATATACTTAACAGTGCGACTTTGATAGTTGACACATAATATAAATGATAAAATGTGAATATTATTGAATGATTTTGTCACTCCTACAACTTTTAATTTGGCTATTCAAACAATTGATTTATGCCAAATTAGTCAAGATATTATACCAATATTCTTTCTGTTGAACTCTTCGCGGAGTTATTTTGATGTGTCAATGTCTGTGATAGATGGTCGGAAATGTCAATGTCCAGTGATACAGACAATCTTTATTCGTAATTTTTGAACTCCGCATGCTATCGCCACTGGAAAATATATCGCTTCTTACTCGCGTGGATAAACCATTGTTTAATATGTCCATCACTTTATGTACATCATCATTAAGAACAGTCCAGAAAAAGGATGTGACGGTATATATTTGATTTTGAAACAGTACGTGGATTAATGCAATCAGCTGTATTTAACCTCGCTTTTACATCAGAGCTGCTAATGTGTGGACTACATTTAAATTTAGTCTAATGAAATATTAGTATATTACGTAGAATTAACTCGACAAATTTATGATCCTGAAGATCCAAGACATTTAAGTCTTTTTTTATTATTATTTTATTATTGTTACTGGATTTTAAAAAGATACACAAAAAAGGAGTCCTTAATTACCATGTATTTACAAGGATTAAATTATTAGAGACTTATAAATACTTTACAATTATCAATTAAACCTTGAACCTCTATGTATTTAAAAACTATTATTATAACTATTTATTATAGCATAGACTTAAGGCTAGTTTCCACTCAGGAAAATTATCTGTGGATTGGAACGGACAAGAAAATTTTTCTTTGTGTTAAGTCATTTAGTTCCAACCCAGAGTCACAAGACAAAAAAAATTTTCTTGTCTGTGCCAATCCACAGATTATTTTCCTGAGTGGAGACTAGCCTTAATGTCTTCTAATGACGATCTAATCACACTGCAATAAAATTGTAGCATATCATGTTATGGTGCACCATATTTCTTTAGAACTTTAAAGATAATAGATTCTTTTGCATTGTCCTTTCTTAATAATGAAATCCATGTTGCTGATCCATTTAAAATCGTTATATATCCACGTTCCTAAAAGTTTATAACTTGTACCTCTTTCGACTATACGTTCATTAAAAGAAGTATTAAGGATATTACTCCTTTGTGTGCGAAGATCAATGATCATTTCTTTGGTTTTCTTTGGATTTAGCATAATTTTCTCGTTTGTACAGAAACCTGACCTTTGAATGGTAGCAGAAATGTCCCCAATGGTTTGGTTTTCAGTATGATCGGCAACATTTAAAATTTCGGAGAGCGTGCTATTGTCAATGAACATAGATACCTTGATCCCCAACACAGTTAATTATTCACATAGTATTCCTTGAAGCATTCGACCTCATTGACCACAATAGTTTGTTAAAAGATTTTTAAGATGTTGGAGTGTGTCCAGCCTTGAGAGCTGTCCAATTTCAGAAGTAAATGCAGGAGTACTGCAAGGAAGCAAAATAGGTCCTTTTGCTTTTGTAGCAAAAGTTAATAAGCTACCGAACATTGTAGTAGCTGATCCCATGTCAAAAAAGGTTCTCCAAAGCAGCAAACCACATGTGAAACATCTCTAGTAAAGCTAGCACAAGTGACGAGCTTAGCAATCCTCCAAACTGTCGGTTGTTAATGTTTTCCTTTGCATCATCAAGCATCCATTCCATAGCATAACTTTCTTGCATCTTTGAAAAAATACTGGTTATAGCTATTGGTCTCACAGTAGTATATATAAAAAAAAACGGGGGGGGGGGCCGGGAACCAGTGTAGATTTAACTGGGATTAGTATTATGAGATGGGGTGTGGCAGGGTGTGGCAGGGTGTGGTAGGGCGTTGGCAGGGTCTGTACGGACGGGGGGATTTTGTAGGTCGAATATGCAGATTTATTTAAGAGTATTTTAGCATGCGGGAATTTTAAATCTACACGGTGTTCCTGTAATTCTACGCTGGTTCACACACTAAATCGTTGTGATGACAACGGTGACGTCATAGACGTGTGTGCGCGAGTAGCGTTGTTACCCCGAAGCCTTGGTTGACCGAACTGAAGTGATTTGAAATTGGCGCGCTGTTTTGTAGAGGTGAGGGGGCGGGGCTTGTGACGTGTGTTGGCTGCTGATTGGTTAATAAGTGATAATAAGGAATAATAAGGGATAATAAGGAATAATAAGGGATAATAAGGGATAATAAGGGGTTAAGAAGTGATAATAAGGGGTAATGAGGGTAAATATTACAAAAAATAGTGTAAAAAATGGATTTTATTCAAAATTATTTGATATTTACATAATTTTTGGTTTAAAATTATCATTTATTTATTTTTTTCTAGTTTTTCTACTGTTTCTTTTTGTTCTTTATTTAGTATTTGGTTCAGAATCAGAATCCATTAATTTTTTCTAGTGTTTCTTTTTGTTCTTTTATTATATCTAGAGCTTTTCCTCTACAGTCTGTTATGTATTCGTACATAACATAGTCGTTTGTTGAGCTGCATGTGATGGTTGTTGTTGATTTGGTCAATACGGTTTTTCTCTTTTTCTCTGTACCGTCGAGAGCTAAGAGGATAAGGTCTTGACTGTATATCTTAGATTTGCCACACGATTCGTTTGCAAGTTTTGATAAGGTGTCGAATCTGGAGGGTCGACCGACACCGCGCGGTACATCGTAGATTTGGGATTGGTTTTAAAATTGACAAAATCGTAGTACTCGTTGCAGTGGTGTTCCAAATTAGTGTCGGTAATATTTACTTTGTTTAAATCGAGGAACGTTAGGAATTCGCTTTGCTCTTGACTTAGTTGCGCCATGTTGATGAATAAAGATTTATTAAAATAAAATGCGAATAAAAGGTTGTGAAATTCGATTATTGACGGGTTGATTACCTTATATGGTATAAGGGTATTGCAAAGCGAATTACCTTATAGGGTTGAAAAATGTTTCGGAAGCGAATTACCTTGTAGGGTATCTATTGTTGGTGTCTATGCATTACCATATAGTGTTGAAAAATGTTTCGGAAATATGAGATATGTGTTTTTGTTTTAAGTTTAATGAAACAAGGTGTGAGTTTGATGACCTTAGTGGGGGTTATGACCTTGCTTTTGTGTTATTTTTTTATGACATATGTGACGTCTTGGGAGATTGATTTAACTCTTATAATGGATTTGTTAGATATTATAATTTTTGAGGAATATTGAAAAAAAAGAAAAATGGCTGTATCTTTATCTAAACCTATGAGTTGGTTTGAGAAATTTGATGAGGCTTTGTATGCTTTATCTTTGCAGGGTGTGTTACAAAAATTGCTTTTTGTTGATCACACGCGTATAGGGCGTAGTGTTGATTGGTTTTATGACGATTGGTATTCACAGCTACGATATGTGATTTATATTGAAAGTGTTCAAAAGTGTTTTAGATATCGACAATATTGTGTTACAGTGTGTAATATTGGGCTTACTGTAGTTCACGAAACGAAACGAAACGAAACGAAATCTGCACTTTGCGAAATTGTAATTTGCGAAATCTGTAATTTGCGAAATCTGCAGTTTGCGAAATCTGCAGTTTGCGAAATCTCTAGATAGATTGCTATTCAAATTTGCAGTTTGCGAAAACATATAGCAGAAAGTAAAAAAAAAAGTTTTACCTTTTCGAAGTTTTCGATGCGATCACCAACATTTTTATGTCAAACCTCGCGGCTGCGATCCACTTGACCATCTGAAGAATTTCCGGGAAAATCCCATAGTCAGGGCAAAATTTTCAATCAATTTGCTGGCAATGGTGTATTTTCAATCTTAAACTTTTACATTTTGCAGTCTCAGACATATAATTATATAAAGAAGTTTATTTGACACTGCCACTGAAATATAACTAATACAAGTAAAGCAATTAATTTATTGTGATAACGTTTTATCGCAATTTAATATGACTTCGTGTAGTCAGGTAGGTTCTTAATTAACTAGGTTAACTTGCACAGAATTTAATTGTACTGTTGACGCCTCGCCCTCGGAACATGTGAACATTTTTTATTTTACCCTAAACTACAGATATTTCGCAAATTACAGATTTCGCAAACTGCAAACTGCAGATTTCGCAAATTACAGATTTCGCAAACTGCAGATTTTGCAAACTGCAGATTTCGTTTCGTTTCGTAAACTACAGTTTCGTAAACTACAGTAAGCCGTAATATTGTTTTTTGTTCAAATCATAAAATTCAGCTGTTATTGCATAATGGTAGTCATCGGATTGTTTTTCTTGAACGTTTTATGGAAAATAATATTCAAAGTCGTTTGGAGTCTATGTTAAATTATTATACAGATTGTAATAATACAACCCCTCCTATGACAGTTGTGAGACGTGTATCTAAAGCTACGGGTGTTTTGATATCGCCGACTATTATTCAATTTGCACGAAGTGAATTAAGTCATGGAAGATATTAATTTTAACGATATACAACCTCAAGATGATAGGGTTGGTGAAAATGAAAAATTAAGTGTATATACATCATTAAGGGAAGTAAGAACATTTTTTTTTTATGTTGGATTTGATGGAGGATCGTGCTCTTTTTTCTACCAATAGATTTAGTGTTATTTGTAATGGGTATATAACTCTTGTTCCGAAGTTGTATTTTTATTTTCTGGGTTTACGTAAGTCAGAGGGTGTACGCATAGTGAAAATTGGTGTATTGGATTGGAATAAGGGTCTTTATGGTAGTGTGTGTGTGAAGTATCAAATACACCCTCGTAATTCAAAGTATACTTCTAGTTCAAGAAGATGGTGTAATCCGAATTCGCGTGTGACAGGTTCGGCGAAATTGAATGACTGTATATACCAGCATTATATTACTGAAGCGTTTGAACGAGGATTTACAAGTTTAAAAGTGAATAGTTACTTTCATGTGGAGTATATTATAGACTATTGTCTGCGAACATACGGTTGTTATTTTTCAAAACGTTTGACAGAGATTTTATGCTATTATGAGAGTGTTTTAAGATGTGTACGTTTTTATTTACGGGAACATTGTACATGTGGATCAGATCATTATTTTGTTGCGGGGAGATATTGTAAATGTGAAAGTTTATGTATGAGTGTCCCGCATTTGTATCGCGATTTTGGATTTATTCGTGAAGATGAGTTGTTGTTATTTTAAATCTCCTGTTGATGTAGAAAGTATGTCTGTTAGAAAAGACGTATTATATTGATGGACGATTTTTACATTTCGCTTATTGGTTGTATGTGAATGAAGAGATAAATAAAAGTGAAAATATGGTATTTTGCATGACGTTACTACCCCCAAAGTGTTTGAAAATACATGTGTTTGCAGATATATCAATAACATGGAGACCGTGTGTTTTAGACGGTGTTGTTGACCGACAGTCAATGGGTTTTGATTATCAGAATAAAAGTGGTTGTCTACACAGTGATGATTTATCAGAGGACAGTGTGGCAATTATGTTTTCGTTATTAGAAAAAACAGTTGAGACTTTACGTTATTTTTGCATGGAACATTTTGGACGAGATGATAAACAGAAATGTTTATCGGAAGTAGTTGATTTGTTTGAACATAAAGCTATTTATGTTTCACCGTATTTTGTGGTTAGTTTTATGGATTATTATAAGATGATGCGCGACAATATGTCGTTTATGGAAAATAATTGTAAATGTTTTAATATAAAATGTTGTAATTGTGAACGGGTAGTTGATTTTTTTTCAAAATTATAAATGATTTTTTTTATAATGTGTGTGTTTGATATTTTTGTCTCAGTATGTATTTAAATCACAATGGGCGAACAACTTGAATCGCTTTTTGGAAGACAACATAATCAGTTAAATGCTAGTGAAGTGATGTTAGTGGAGAAATATAAGCAGGATATTGTGAATAGGATTACACATGAAATCTGCTGTGTTGGTGTAATGTACTCAGGTGAATAAGATGTTTGTGTGATGTTACTCTGAGTGTATATCCACACCGGGCAGGCTTGAAAAACATGCCTGGCCACGGCCGGATTCGAACCTACGACCTTTGGAATACTAGCCCAATGCTCTTCCAACTGAGCTACGCGGTCAGGACGGTTCGAGTATGCGATATTTCGGAACTGAGTCTAGTTCCTTCGATATCAGTATAATCTAATAATCATGAAATCTGCTGTGTTGGTGTAATGTACTAAGGTGAATAAGGTACCCATATCGAAGGAACTAGACTCAGTTCCGAAATATCGCATACTCGAACCGTCCTGACCGCGTAGCTCAGTTGGAAGAGCATTGGGCTAGTATTCCAAAGGTTGTAGGTTCGAATCCGGCCGTGGCCAGGCATGTTTTTCAAGCCTGCCCGGTGTGGATATACACTCAGAGTAACATCACACAAACATCTTATTCACCTGAGTACATTACACCAACACAGCAGATTTCATGATTATTAGATTATACTGATATCGAAGGAACTAGACTCAGTTCCGAAATATCGCATACTCGAACCGTCCTGACCGCGTAGCTCAGTTGGAAGAGCAATTGGGCTAGTATTCCAAAGGTCGTAGGTTCGAATCCGGCCGTGGCCAGGCATGTTTTTCAAGCCTGCCCGGTGTGGATATACACTCAGAGTAACATCACACAAACAGGATTACACATGTTATAGATTGTGAAGCATATACACCCAAGGGTCGTACATTGTTATGTGAGGTTTCTGTTTATTGTATTTGTGAGAACAGATGTGAGTCGTATCAGATATATTTTCCCTGTGTTGATTTTAATGAACATGGTTGTGTAAAGTATCAGATAGATCATATTCATGGTTTACCCGTGGTATGCAAACGGTTGGATAGTAATTTTTTACACATCATGAAATGATGATGTTTTTGCAAAGAGAATTTATGCAAAATGCAGATCTTGTTGCATATAAGGGTGGTACAATAGAAAAAAAACTGCTATCAAAAATGGGTGTGAAAGGAATAAATATTGAAATAATTCGTTGTGATAAGTATACAAATTTGCTTACCAAATATGGTATTGTCTCAAAATGTTGTCCGTATCATCTGTATAACACATGTCATTGTTCAAAACATGAAGTGCAGGTTTTTGGTTATTTTTTACTGGAAATACTAAACTATGATTGTACTTCAGAGAAATTGAATGAAAAAATTACACATTGTGAAAATTCAGCGGAATAATGTCTTTTGTTGGTCAGCGAGTAACTGCAGTTGAAATATTTGCTAAATTGTTAACAAATTATCCCTACCACCCTTATCTTTGGGTGTTACATAGTGTTTGTAAGCATTTGCACAAGTATAGACCCCTGTTTCATAACCAAAAAGTGATTAAAAATATCAGCGAAGAAACTTCGTGGCTTGGTGGAAGTATGCATTTTATTCGTGATTTTTTGGCTCTTGATGATACAAAGCCCGACTGTTGGTATGCACTGACAACGAAACATTGTGATGACGAGAGTGGGACAGCGAAAGTGTATTTAATTCCGCCGGAATGGGTAAAAAGAATTGTGATTATTAATGGTGAATTTACATTGATGAACTATGAATTTTGCTGCCGTCAAGTGTTGAAACATACTGATTGCAAAATTGTGAGGTGTAAATCGCATAGTATTAAACAGTGTTATCATTTGGACAAATATTATTTTCATGTGGGGTGGGGACCTTGTTTTTCAAGGGTTGATCATGTGTTTGTAAAATTAAATGTATTTGTGGGTTTACGTCAATTGTCTTTGATGTTAGAGGAGAATAAGTTTAGTGAACCTGCACAGATGATATATGCGTTGGGTCAATATGACTTTATACCCTATCAACAATTAGATAAAGAAACAGATAAAATTGTGGATGTAATGTATTCTGGAAGATATTTGAAAAACATTTTAAGTCATATTTTAGTGTGTCGTAAATGTAATAAGGGATTGTTGTTATTTTTGCGTCTGTTAGACGAGTGTATAGTTCGTGTTCAACCATACCCTGATCATAAGAGTGACACTGAAGGTGTGGTGTATAATAAAGTAAATATAATAATAAATTTACGTGCAGTAATAAATTTACGTGGTGTTTCCACAAACAAAAACAATTAAAGTAAATATACCCTGTAATGTCTATGTAGTAGATGCAGAGTTTGATATGTTGTTATTTAATGCTTTTAATGCACCGAAGGACGGCAGTGTGTCAAATATTGATATATGTAATGACATTGTGAATGGTTTTTTTGATAAAAATGTGTAAAATAAAGAATTTATATATGAAATATAAATGTGAAACATATTGTGTGGTTGATTGTCGTGGGTCAGAATTTATTATTGTGGGATGTGTGCGTATTATTGGAAATAATAATTTGGCGCTGTATAGCACACGACTTTTTGAATTTGGATTGATTTTACGATCTTTTTCTGAAAAAACGATGTTAAAAATTTCACAACATTACCAAGATCAGTTAGGAGTTGGGTTGTGCAGAATTCTACATTCTTCTCAGTTGTGGTTTGTGTATTGAAACAGAAAGATGGTCAGCACGCGTACGTATTATTTTGAGACAAACACTACGCTTTACATGTTGAAGCATGTATTGCGTTTATATAACGCTGGTTCAAAAAGATTGTTTTTTTATAAATATATCCACTATCGTGTCGATGGGTCGCTTAAAACTGTGGGTATATTACAGTTTAAAATACGTTATTCACCCACAGCATTGAAACGGTATTTGGCTGGGGAGGGTGTGGTTATGAATGTTTTAAAACCTGTAAATAAACCCTTGGTTTTGACGCATATGCGTATTTGGGTTCTACAACAATATCATCGTATTTTGGATTGTGAGGAAAATGGTGTATTTTGTTTTGGTGGGAGACAAAGAAGTGTTGTTAATGCTATGCAACCCTACATCGATGCTCTGATGTCGTCGTGTGAACCTGTTTTTAGTGATAAATTGCCTGGTGCAAAAAAATTATGGTTTTATAAATATATGTTGGCAAGAGCAAAAACACCCGTATAAAAACCCGAAATGTTTGCAGATGAAGTCAGTGCGTTTCAGTTATGAATGAGTGCGGATATCTATGTTGGAGACTGTCGAAATTTAAAACGAACCGGATATGAATTTTAAGTAATTTTAAAAATGGAAAATAAATTATTTTTATTTATATACAAACGGTCTAAGTTTAAGGGTTACCTTATTTGGTAATAGTATTTTTTTTAAAAAATTGTAAGTTAATTTCCTGTACAAAGTGAATAAAAGTGGGTTTTTTCACAAGAAAATTATCAGTTTGATTTTGAAGACATTTTTAAGAGATGCATCGGTGTATTAACACGTCATCGTAATAAGAGAGAAAAATATTTATATAAAAAGAGAGCAAAAGAAGATAGAAATGTAAGTTTGTTTTTTTATTTTAAATTTCTATTGATGATACATGTATGATATAGGTACTGTATTTCTACGGCGTTTTGGTGCTCCGTGACGGGTTGCGTAACCAATGCCAGCGCCGTTTTGAATAGCTGTATTTTTACTGGGTGTTTTCAATATTTTGGATCCTATTTTACGACCAAGATTTATCAGCTTTTGTTTCATACTTTGGGTTATTTTGTGATTTTTAATTTTTTTCAAAATATTTCCACGGTCTTGTTTTTTTGATCGTTGTGTTCGTTTGCTCTTAAAGTTGCCTCCATATTGTTTCCGACGACCCATACTGAAAAGGAAGATAGAGTTAAATTGATTCAGGATTTAGCGTACATATGTTTTTATTCATTCCAATATTCGCGTCCATACAATGTAAATATTTCCCGGTGGGGTGGTATTATTTGTGTGGCTTTTAAGCGTAGCATTTGACGACCTTTTATTTTAGAATTATTGTGGAAGACTGTGCCACGAGCGTCATTGGCAAATTGTGCCGCTATGTCGGTTGAGTGATTTGCATCTATACATTTTCCCTTACTATTGCATACGGTGTAATCGGCACGACCATCGCCGTACTTGTTGTCAATTTCGGCTTTTGTTTTTTTTCTTCCTGTGTATTTAGATATAATTTTTCCGCGCACTATAGGTTTTTTCCACGCAAATAAACCTTTGCCACCACCAAGAACATTAGAGGGTTTGATTCTTAGATTATCTTGTTTTGCCAAATGAATCCAACATTTTTTAGTATGCGCTGTACGTTTGCGACATCGTTGTTGTAACATAGTATTGCTTACGCATCTTTGTGATTTTCGTATACTTTGCGTCGGTTGTCTAGCTTGTCTGGCTCTGTTAGTATATTTATTAAGGAAAGCAATAAGTCGTGAATTTGACATTTTTTTTTGTTTTAATAAATAGCGCGAATACCGACGTAGATATCTTTGTTGTTTTTTTTATGAATTTAATAATGTTTTCTATTTTAGAAGTAACATCTGTGGGTACAGCAACATCTGTTTGAAATACGTTTAGTCTGTGACGTAAAGTATTGATGGAACATTCTGTTATAACATCACTATCAGCTGCCCATTCGCCGATACAATCCGGGAATATATAAGGTGAAAATAAAATGTTTTTATCGTTATCCACACATTCGTATGCTATTTTTTCCTGTTTTATTTGTGTCATCTTTTATATATATTTCAATGTGAACTAGTTCTTCACCCATTTTTTGTGATCTTGCTGTGAAAGGGTTGTGTGTGTGAAATGGGGCAAAAATTATGTTTGGGTGGTAGTAATGACACACCGTTGGTGACTTTAAATTGTAATTTTGTAAATGTGAATAGAAGTCCTAATACAGACCTTGATTTTACAGACTCGGGAGATGATGGTAGTGAAAAACCAGAACCAAGATTAAATTGTTGTTGTTTTTCATGGCGACGTCGCAAAAGCGGAAACACAAAGATGAAAATGACGATGCCAACGAAGAAGAATATGATTTAAGCGATGAACAACTTCACGAAATAGTACGTATGGTTCGAGCTAATGATGATATTGAAGTACCACCTACAGTGTTTAATTTAGATAGTGTTTGCGTGAATAGACGTTTTAATAACAATGAATATATTTATGAGTAACATAGGTGCAAATAATATGACTACATTACCCGGTTTTTTAGACAATTTACGCCGTGTGTTTCAGTATCTTATTAATTTGATGTATTATAATGCAAATTCGTATAAGGATAAGGCTCGTTTCTACATCTCTCGAGCACCGAGAACACCGTTTTCTACAGCTATTTTAAATGTCGAAGATTTTACAACTCAAATGTTTTTGAATATTTTTGAACGACATATGCAAAGTAACGCGCAGGAAATTATAAATAATGGGTGGTCTAGTGTTGTGAGTGTTTATATTTTTCCCAATGATTATGTGCCAACAAATGTGAAACGAAAGAAAACTAATCATCGTCTGTATAAACATTTGGGGCAAAATCCAAAAGAGTCTGGAAGCGGTCGAATTATTGCACAAAAGCATGGGCGTGAAGTGAGAAATGGGGTATTTCAGGTGGTATCGGGCACAACAAAACATTGTTTTGCATTGGCGTTACTTGTGGGGAAATCTTTTTTACAAAAGGATAAATATTTTGACATATTGGATAGGAATAGAAACGCTGACTTGACGAAACTGTATACAACGGACGAAATAAATGATGTTTACATTGCGGCGGGGTTACCTGTAGGGTCTGTGCGTGTTGATCAGTTATTTTATGAGAAATATTTGGCTGTGGATGATATTCATTTGGTGGTTTTTTCTAAATCCTTGGATGACAGTATTGTTTATATTCTCGGCTAGATGAACATGAGAATTGATGTCGATTAACTAATAACATAGTTTTTTTGTGGTTAAACAAGGGTCATTATGATTTGATTCTTTCACTGTATACTTTTTCGCGGTGTAATAGTTCACGGTATTGTTTTGAGTGTATGTGTTATTTTTTACGCGGTGAAACAAAATCTTTGCATGTTTGTAGAACTATGCATAGTTGTCAAAGGTGTTACAGTTCAAATGGTGTATGTAAAAAGGAAGATAATTTCGAGATTGTTTGCTCGGAATGTAGTGTGTTATTTTGGAATCGTGATTGTTTTTCAAGACATTTGACAAAACGCATTTTTAAAAATTCTTGGGGTTCATATGTTTCACTGTGTATGTATTTTTTTTTTTGCCCCACATGTTATAAAACAGTTCCGAGAATGACTAAAATTACAAGTAAAAAAGCAACGAAACATCAATGTGATAAAATTTTCTGTACACATTGTTGTAAAATAAAAACAAAAGAGCATGAATGTTTTATGAAAATATGTAAAATACCAAAAAATCCAAAATTACCCACATTATATTTTTTTGATTTTGAAACCCGTGTGGATGAAAATGGTTATATGGTTCCTTTTTATTGTGTTATTCAGAAAGTTTGTTCAAAATGTGATGAGATTGGGTTTATAAAAAATAAGGAAGGGTTTACCCCACATACAGATAATATTCATTGTGATACGTCTGTGAAATGTGTACCTTGTTGTGGTTATAGACAGTATGTGTTTGAAAAAAACAACGGAGATATAGTTCAGGATTTAGTAGATTTTATGTTTGAACAATCTGAAGATAGCACGTGGATAGCACATAATGGGGGTCGTTTTGATACTGTTTTTTTGTTGAGAGAGTTGTTGGTAAAGCGTAAAATTATACCCAAAGTGATTATGAATGGTAATAAGATTATGTGTTTGGAAATCGAAACACATAAGTTGAGAATAATTGATAGCTTTTTATTTTTAAGTATGCGTTTGAGTAAATTTCCCGAGGCTTTGGGTATACAAGATTTAACAAAGGGGTACCACCCTTATCATTTTACAAATTTGGACTATGTAGGACCCATGGTGGGTTTAGAATATTTTGACCCACCACCTGAGGGTACTAAGGAGCGAGATAAATTTGATTCTTGGTATAATGTACAGAAAACTAAGACTTATGTATTTCGAGAAGCAATTTATTATTATTGTCGATTAGACGTTGACATATTACGCCAAGGGTGTATTATATTTGCAAGACTTATAAAAGAGATTACGGGTATTTTTCCATTTTACGATCATACATGTCATACGGTGGCGGGTTTAGCTTTAAAAATATATCGTAGTAATTTTTTAAAAGCGGATGTAATTGGGCAAATACCACCTACGGGTTATGGGGCCGATGTGAATCAAAGTGCAATTGCATTATGTTGGTTAAGGGATATTGAATTGCAATTAGAGAGTGAGGATAAACATTTGTCAAGTAAATTAAGTGGTGAGGGTGAACAAAGTATTTTAGGGCGATATGGGTTTTGTACTGAAAATGCAACCATTTACCAGTTTCACGGTTGTTTTTATCATGGTTGTGAAAAATGTTATGAAAGTGATAGTTACAATAAGGTGAATAAGGAAAAATTTTATACGTTGCGTGAAAAAACCCGTCGTACTACATTACTTTTTAGGAGCAATGGATTTAAGGTTATTGAAAAATGGGAATGTGATTATGTACAAGAAAAGAGATATACGTATAATATGTTAAACCAATTACGTCATAGTGATTTTTTTACGCATCTAACACTGAACCCGCGTGATGCTTTATTTGGGGGGCGAACATCACCTGCCAAATTATATCATGAATCCTTGATTGAAAAAACTCGTTACTATGACTACACTTCCCTTTATCCTTATGTTCAGAAAAAATAGAAGTTTCCTATTTCACATCCGGAGATTATAAGAGGTGTTGAGAAATGTGCACGTGTTGAAGTGGCACACGTATTTGGATTAATAAAATGTAAGGTTTTAGCACCAACCCACCTTTTATTTCCCGTTCTACCTGTGAGAACGGATAAATTAACGTTTCCTCTTTGCCGTGCTTGTGTCGAAACGCAGTGTGACATATGCGTACATGATGATGAACAGAGAGCTTTGTATGGCACATGGGCAAGTGTAGAAGTTCATAAAGCTATCGAAAAGGGCTTCGCAAAGAAAGCGTCCCAAATACTCCAATCTTTAATAACAATACTTTGACTTCTGATTAAATAATGATGTATCTCGTCTGTAGGGTAAAATGTTGTGTAAAAATTGACAAAAACGGAAGAACATAAATGCATAAAATTACGAATATAACTTGACACAAGAGCTTCAGTTAATCCATACTGTATTTCCCTTCCACGTCTTGTTAGAGTAAACGAAAGTGTATTTAAATCCACATACACTACGAACGCTTGTTTTCATTTATAAATCAGCAAAAATGTAAACGTGTCATTGTCACAATGAGTTAATAATCTTTCAAACAACACAACATACTTGTAAAAGTGTCCTTGTGATATTATGGTCCCCATTTTTTTAAAAATATCACATTACATAACACTAAATTAAATTCAAGAATTAAAAACCTGATAAATTTTTTTAAAAATTCTTATTAAATAACATGTGTAGACTACAAAAACTTATCATTTTCAACATGGGTAAGAAACAAAAAGGTGGTAACTTCAGGGGTAAAAGACATCAACGTGCTAAAAAACAAGATGGTTTTTTTTTACCCTTTTCCTTTTTAGGTCAACTCTTAGGTAGTGGGGGTAGAAGAAGACGTGCGCCACCGCGACGGCGCAGACCCCCACAGTATTACAGACCACCCCAATACAGAGCACCACCCCCACAGGGTCGCATACAAAAACGATATCGGCAACGAGGTGGGTTTCTAACAGATTCTATAAACACGGGTATACTAGATCATTATGGTAAACATAAACACCCAACTGAATCTAAGAAAAACCAAAAAGGTGGCTACATGCATAAAAGAGTCAAAAACGCCTTCTGGTAAAAAAAAATTACTTTCCCTTTCAGGTGGGTTTTTCTCAAAACTAATGACTAACATGGCGATTGGTATGGGGCGCCTTTCGGGAAAAAGCAACCCACAAGCAGAACAAAGTCTTAAAAACCGCATGGATGGTGCTCATAAAAAAATGTGGGTAAATCAATGTATTAAATTTTACAGGTGGTATCGTTAAAGGAGAATGGGGTGCACACAATCTACCCGGTAGGATATTTGCAAGAAACCCACCCTATTGGGTTCAGCAAAGACTCAAAAACCCGTAAAAATAAGGTTATAAATAACTTTTATTTATTGTACAAATAATTTACAAATTAAATCTCTTCACCATTAAAAAACACAGCTGGTATATTAATATCACGGCAATACTTCTGTACAAGTGTTATCATGTCTACATTCATAAAGTAGTTCACCGTAAAAATTAAAATTTTCAAAAAGACAATACTTTAATATGCCTTTTTGTCCACAAATTGTCTTTGCAACCCTCGGTATTGTACACCATGGCGAATCAATACACGCCTCACAAGCAAGCTCAGTACACACATAAGTTAATGTGTCAAACTCGTGAAAGCACGAACCACACCCCCCGTCAAGCTCGGCACAACAATAAATTTCTTTCTCTGCAAGGTAGATCATGGGTTTATTGCAAACACATCGTAAATGGTGTGAAACAATTTGAGGGATAGATTTACGATAAGTGCATTTTTGCAAAGCACACAAATAAATAGGTTGAAGTTCATTCTTTAATTGTATGCTACGTTCCTTTGTTGGATCACTAACATCTTTACCGGCTGTCACACGTTCCACGGCAAGTTTCGTGTACTCGTTACATTCACACTTTTCATGCGTGTGCCAAAATAAATACGGTGCGATTATTTGTACAATGGCAAAATATGGTTTGCAATTTGCATCATGTGCAGCAATTTTAAAACCACATTCATCGGTACCGCATTCATAGGTCAACATCATTTCATTCGAATCGGGACGTACATGTTTCACAACAAAAATCACTTTTTTTTCACACCCACACTCTAACCGTAAACATCCCCAACGTCCTTCATTTTTACCATCCCACGATTTACACACTGCGCATTTACAATACACTTCCGAATGGTAGACAACTTTTTTGGACAAATTCATTGCTGCAAATGAAAAAAAAACAAAAACTCTTTTTCCCCAAAAAACTCACAAAATAAAAAAAAACTTAATTCAACCCTTACCTGCTACACAATCTGCCAACCAAGCATAATATTTTCCTCTGAATGCCATCATACCCTATATGGTAATTCTGTAATTTTTTTTTAAACTTCCGGCAAATAATACAAGTATTAATTTACTCGGACAAAAACAATCTAACCAAACATGTCTCAAACACCATGTGCTAGCGCTATGCCCCACGTATATGAAATGCGCCTGCACGAGCAACTGTGCCGAGTGTTTGGCCGCAGTTGCAGGATATCACGCAATATATCAAACACTTCATCAGGAGAAAGCAATACCCACAACCCCCCAAGGAAGTTGCAAAAAAACCTCAAACCTATCCCGCCACTCAAACGACGCAGACTAGCTACACCCCCACCACCACCACCATCACCTAATGGCACAGAAATCGACGCAACCCTCAAACAGTATCGTGAAAAAGCAAACGGAGGGTATTACTGTTTTACACATCAACAACTACAATTCGAATCCTGTTGCACGAACTGCAGAAGAACAAAAAAAAACAATTGAAAACGGTCAAGTCAGGTACCCACCTTGTGGAATAGAGATATGACTATATTAAACAATCGTCTGAATGAAATTTTTAATAGTAAAGAAATGAATGATACATTTCAAAAACTAAAAATTAAAATGGAAAACGATTATAAAAATAAATCTTTTTAATACTGTATCTAGTTTTAGTTTGTTCACAACCCCATAGGTGGGGGGGGGGGGTATGTAATTTTCTATCATCATCAAAAAATTCTGTAATTTTCTCCTGATCTTCTTCATCATCACTTAAATCCTTCTCAAATCCTTGAAAGTACTGTTCTTTCTCCTCCTCAGTAAAGTTCTTCAACACACACTCGCCCCGTATACATCCACCCTCGCACTTTTCTTCATCCGTCTTAGACAATTGAAAATCAAGTCGGGACTGAAAATCAAGTCGGGTACCGCACTTTTCTTCATCTATCTTTCTTTTTTTTATCGTCGGTTCATCGGGTTTCATTATCTCCTCTAACTCATCATCACTCCCCTCCAATATATCTGTTATTCTTTGAGCCATTTTTGATTTTTTCTTAACCAAACTTCATACAGTATAAGAATATATATAGCAATAAATACAACGACAACAAAAGTACAATTCATGAAGACGGTTTATATATAAAAATTAGTTCCAACCTGAAACTTCCGTTTTATACACACACACACACACATTACCATATATGGTGATGACAAAACTAAATAAAACAATGTGAACGCTAACTAAAAATTAAAAAACCAAAACATGGGTTTAACTCCATATCAATCAGATTTGCACCACCTTCCTACACGGGTGACATCGAATCCAGTTGTATAACACTCATATGTTCGGGAGTTTCTACTATCACTAAATTTACAACACTTGAAAAAGGCGAAGTACTCAAAGTATTCACCCTATACAGCGGTATAACATCCCAATACTTAGATGATATAGCATCTAAACGCAGCAAACAATGGTTTTTAAATATACTACGAGAAAAAAATGAATCAACACAATGTTTCAGAATATATTAAGGTATCTATTAAATATTAACTATTTATACTATAAATGTGTCGCAAAAAAACAACTTTACCCATTAGTATAAGAATGAAGATTGTGTGCTCAAGTGTAACTACCACTATGGAGAAAGAAACTCATACGGTCGATGGAAAACCTATGACCATGGCAAAAATCAATGTGAATCTAATCCAGTACATGTATTTACAGAATCTAACAAGGGAAGCCGTCCGCATTTTACTGCTTCCCGTCAAATCAAATCCTTTAATTCATGGTCCTCAAGTAGTTACTTTGTATAATCACAATATCCAAGAACCCCTTCGAATATGCTCCATACCACCTCTGAACTGTATTCTTATAGACACGGTAAATATTTTTTTTTTACATTTTTTAAAATTTTATTTTTATCTAAAATAATTTTTTTTCCTTTTAAGAAACGCTGTAAACACAAAATTGACAACCTGTACGAAAATATCACTTCAACTTGGTTCATAGAACATTGTGACAAACAGGAAGACAACGAAAGATTCTATACTTTGTATACATAAAAATAAAAATTCTTTTATACCATATATGAAAATGCTTTTTTTATATATATATATATATATATATATAAACAAAAAAACCACAACCACATACACAAACACCGCAATGACTACGTATGTACTACCCAAAATTTCATATTTGCGAAACAATTGTCAAGACACCTACTATGTCAGACTAACCCCCAAAAAAATGCAAGTACAAGATTACCATGAAAATACAATCGCTATTGTATTAAATGTGGACTCTATGTATACAATTATGACATTTCAAAAAGGTGAATACCTCAAATTAACTACGGTAAGTAAAACCAATAAAATCGCGTGTACACACAGTAAGATCATTTTTTCTAATTTTTTTCTAATTTTTACGCAGATTGAAAAACCATGTATTGAAAAGATAAACCAAATGGTAGAAAAGATAGCCCAAGAAGAATATGAACAAAAAATCATTGAACACTCACAAAATTTTTTTGTAATAGAAAATGAATAAAATGTAAATACAAAAAAAAAGCTAATAAATTGTTTTTACTCTATAAACTGTTTATGGTTTTTTACTATATCTGTTCGTATATTTTACTGTATCTGTTCGTATACTTCAGCATATCTCCCTTTCCCACTTCGAGCACGTTGACGCACATGATACAGCTCTTCGGGTAAATACGCGACACCCCATTCCCTTAAAAACCAACTGAACTCTTTACACGCTCGGCCGTAGAAACCCGCATGCTTCAGTAAATCTGGAACCTTTTTCACATAATTCTCCAGAGTGCGAGAACAATTCATCTCAGAAATTTCCTGATCCACCAAATAAGCTAAAATCTCCATAAACAACTCTACTTGATCATCACAACCACCAACCCAACCGGTAGGTTTTCCCATTATTTTTTTTTACTACTGTCTCTGCTACACAACACTATTAAACTAAAAAAATTGTAAAATAACCCAGACAATTTATAAATCTTTATTTTTACCCATAATACATTTACCCTGTCACATTAAGTTAATACTAACATTCTAATTTTTTACTCTGTTCTTATAGTTCACTGTACTTTTTAACTACATTTAGAACTTTTACCCGTTCTAATTTTTCACTCTAACTGTTTGTATATTTCACTGTACTTTTTAACCTCCCCGTTAGGACAGAGAGCTGCCAAACGCGTACAATACAATTTTTGAGGTAAATCAGGTTTTTTCATCAAATCTCGCTCCTTAATACCCGTTTCGGGTAAATATTCGACATCCCAGAGATTTAGGAAATCAGCAAACTCCTCACACGCGCAAGAATAAAACCCTATCTGCATTAAATCTGGAACCACTTTCTGATAATACCCAACATTACGACTACCGCGATTCATATCACAAATTTCACGATCAACCAAATACGCCAAAATCTCTATAAACAACTCTACTTGATCTACACAGCTACCTGTTCAACCCCCGTAGACATAAATTGACCCCTTTCATTATCAGCTGTTTTCATAGCTTCCAAATGTTTCTCCAAACGATATGTCTGTAAAGTACCCACCAAAGAAACACGACATACAGCACAAAAACGAGCTTTAAAATTCTCACTTGTAGGAACCACACACATTTTTGTATGGGGACAATGTACACATGACTCACCACAAGACATAGTATATTGCGCCAACGCTTTCTTTTCGATCTCTTTATCACTCTCCATACTGTAAGCACTAAACTCCATTTAAAAAAACCCCTGTCTTTTGGTATCATCCGTCATATCAACGTCACATGACCTGAACAAATTCTTAGTATTATCTTTCACGCCATCACCTTTGTCACCTTTAACGTCGGGCACCATAGCAACAGTTTTCTTTTTTTTAACATTTCCAGCTTCGACATTTATCTTACGCTTTTTCTTTGCCATTTTCAAACGATAATAATGATCAAGATTCACACCCGTAAGCTTTTCCAATTCATCTTTAGCCTTTTGCAAATCACGACACACAACGTGCATTTTCATCTCTTTACAATTCAAAGTGTAAGTAAAATTAATACCTTGAACAGCCATTGGAACTGTCAGATTACCAATCATCAATCTTTCCATTTGCAACATTAAAACATTGTACAGACACACGTTATCACACACAAAATCCGGTATCAATTCTTGTTTCAATAATAAATTTACCAAATCCTTAATGTCCCACGAATCCTTTATAGCGTCAGACAACTTACGCTCATCCTCCTCAAACATAAAAGTTTTATTACTCATCCATTGCCCCACTATCTTCTCCCAACGATGTGTTGCACTCTCCATAACTCTCTAGACCAAGAATGAAACAAAAACACTAAAAATCACACTCTTATGATAAAATATTTTGAAAAATACCGCGTTGTTTCTTACAAACCAATCAGCAGCCAACACACGTCACAAGCCCCGCCCCCTCACCTCTGCAAAACAGCGCGCCAATTTCAAATCGCTTCAGTTCGGTCAACCAAGGCTTCGGGGTAACAACGCTCCTCGCGCACACACGTCTATGACGTCACCGTTGTCATCACAACGATTTAGTGCGTGAACCAGCATAGAATTACAGGAACACCGTGTAGATTTAAAATTCCTGCATGCTAAAATACTCTTAAGTAAATCTGCATATTCGACCTACAAAATCCCCCCCGTCCGTACAGACCCTGCCAACGCCCTACCACACCCCATCTCATAATACTAATCCCAGTTAAATCTACACTGGTTCCCGCACCCCCTTTTTCTTTTTTTTTTTTTATATATACTACTCTCACATTTTCAGTCTCTGGGCATGGTTTAACTCTAGGAATAGGACAGCGATATATACTTTCCAAATCTGTCCAAAACGTTTTTTCTCGAAAAGATGTATTGATAATATCCATTAATTGTTGTCCGAGATCTTTACATAATCTTTAGTCAAGTTGACAAGGTAATTATTAAATTCTTCAGTTGACTCTGAAGATGTCAGTGGTTCTCCATTTTCAGAGTTTGAGGGAAATCTGTTGATTTTTACTGGAAGTACATATTTTTTTTGATCGTCCTCCACCAAGATTAGGGTCGTTAGATCGCAGGGGTCTGATTTTCTTTGTGTAGGCAGTCTTCGCCAAGTCAGATAATCGTGATTTCAAATGCAGATTTTCATTAGACAATTTGCAAAACTCCTCATGGTTATTATTCTCAACAATTTTAGTTTGTTCTGCAATTTTTGTCATCAGAGCCATTACTTTGGACTAAATATTTTCTTTAAATATATTAAACTGTTCTTGTACAGGGTTCAGGGTTGATGATTTTGACAGGTTGTGGCTTAAAAGGGGTTGAACTGTCAATAGATGGGGCAAGGGATAATTCATATGCCAAGGTCTTCTGGTGTGATACATCAATAAATTCCTGTAGTTGGTCTGGAGATAAACTATCATAAACAGTTGAGCTGTCATAAACAGGTATTACTGTTTCACGATTAGGTTCAATACTGTCACTGTACATACCCTTTCTGCCAGCTTCCAACGTAGTTTGGGCGACATGTGACGATTTATCCTTGGTAGACAGAATGGGGTCTGGAAATTTACTATCCAACAATGTGGTCACTGTTGTTGTGCTTATATAAGTAAAGTTTTCAAAATATCTCCAGTTTTACCTTTGAAAGACAAATTACCAAGATCATAGTTAGACGAAATAATTAGATCATCCCGATGCCGACCAGAAGCCATGTTGACTGATAAAAATATTTGTAAATATCTTTAACATTTCAAAAGTCTCAGACCATTTAAATCTTTTGCCATCATAAGTAAAACATTCCTCTTCTTTGTAACGTAATATTTCTTGTAAATCCCAGTTAAGAGGGTTAATTTGAGTCCAACTAACAGAGTTCGTTTCAAATGTACCGTTCGCCATTTTGATTAAATGTCACACCACTCATCCACTAATGAACTTATTAACTCGAACATGTTGCTAAATTTAGTTTTTGTTCGTTTGGTCATCAACTTGTTTGCTTTGTCTTCTTATATTTGTGTTTAATTGCTATGTTTGCTTAAATTTTGCAATCCCGTTATGAGAGAACTATCTCTGTGTGGAAATTCCAGTCATTTGTAACTATAGTACTCTATAGATGTGTTGCAATGGCAAACTTGTAAAATAAAATAAATAGATAAATTGGAAGCTTGTTAACATTGCAGCTATGTTCAAGAAAAACGACCCCACATTACTGGGTAATTACCAGCCCATTTCTCTATTGAACACATTATATACAGTGCTAGAAAGATATGTATTCAATCACTGTTATCAGCATCTAAGCACTATCATCACTCATCTACAACATGATTCCTTAAGGCTAGGTCTACTACAAGTCAGTTACTCGACGTATATAATTTACAAACTGGATTTTGTTGCTGGTGGGACAGAAGTTGACACCATTTATCTCGACTTGACTAAAGCCTTCAACATGGTTTCACATACTCTCATGTTAATGAAACTGGAAAATTATTGGGTTAAAAGGTCTCTTCTTGCTTGGTTTACTAGTTACCTTTCTGGCAGACAACAAAGGGTTGTCCGTGTAGTCATCTGGAAAAGACTTACAACTTGGCAGGACAATTCTCGGAAATTATTACAGGTGGGTATACTATCTAAAGGAAAGATTACGCTGGTGGTGGCGTTTCGTTATCAGTGAAATCAAGCTTGTTTGGTTCATCCCATGAAATTCCAGGCCTGTCTGATCTCGAAGTGACCTCACTGGAACTAATAACTCACTCGAAGCTAAAGTTCCTGCTGCTACAGATCTCCTAATAGTGAGAAAAATAGGTTGGACAAATTCAACTCATTTTGGCTTGATGCTCTTCACGCTATGAAAACATCTTAATTTGTGCTGACTTTAACCTCCCTAAAATTAATGGGAAACCGGTTCAGATCACAGGTGTGTAGATGAAGTTGCGTTTACAGAACAATTATATGATTTCTACTTAACCCAGGTCAACAACTTATCGACAAGAGGTGATAATATTCTTATCAGCAGCGTAGCAAACCAGGTAGGAAATATCACAACTCTTGACCCGACTCAAAGTGGATTATTTACTGACCAATTGTTTTCCATCTAAAAACTTCCATAAAAGCGAGCACGAAGCTGACTAGGACTGTTCTTGACTACCGCATGGGTAATCTTGATGACTTCCGTACTGTTCTTGACGCAATTGATTTAACCAGTTCAGTTCAATCAAATAATGATATCAGCACCAGCTGACAATATTAGGATACTTTTCTGAACGTAGGTAAGGACTATATCCTGACTAAAAAGATCAAAGGCCTCACCTCCGTCGATAGATGGTGACATTATCCACACAATATGAAAAAACCCAGCAGTAAGTCGAAAGCTGTGGTCATCTCCAGCTGACACGCTGAAAGTCAAAATCAAAGAAATGCGAGCCAACGTTAAAAAGGTGATTAGTATTAGCCGAGCAAATTTCTTTGACTCCCTTGAAGATAACTTTCTGTTTAGTTTAGTTTAATAACTTCATCATCCAATTTACAGCAGATGATTGGTGAGCAGACACCAAGATCATTGGTGAGCAGACACCAATTGAATCTGCCTACCATAATTACGAACGAATAACTTACATTGTAGTACAAATTTACAACTAAAATGAAAGAACTCCTATAGAAAATGCGGGAAATAAGATTAAAATTAAGGGATTAAGAGCCAAAGAAATAGATTAGTATTAAAATTACGGAGGTATCTAATTATTCAAAGTTTTGTAAAAAAGGTTCTCAGTTTCCTCTTAAAGGCTCCAATCTCCGCAACGGCCTTCAGATCATCTGGCAATAGATTCCAAGCTCTGATTACTCTTGGGAAATATGAGTGTCTATAAACTTCGGTGTTACATCTAATCTCATGAAAATTGTTAATGTTAAAAGATCTAATGTTATATAGACTGTTTTTTATATATATAGACTGTTTTTTAACAATATTCGAGACATCTAGATTGTATAAGTCGTTTTGGCATTTGAAAAAGAAAACCAAATCGTTCCACGTTATTCTATCTTCCAAGGGAAGCAATATGTGACTTGTTTGTGGGACCACAGTTCGGATGCATACTCCAGTTGAGGTCTTATCAACGAACAGTACAGAGCTTTCCTAATATGGACATCTTTTATATCTCTGCATACCCTTTTAACCAAGCCTAAGGTTCTATTCGCTTTCAAAGTTATCTCTTGTATGTGTTGAGACCATCGTAGGTTATCTGTCACCGAGATACCTAGGTCTTTCACTGACTTAACTCGATCCAGCAAGTCGCCATTCATATCATAATGGATATGCTTGAACGATGTTTTATGCGTCAAACGCATAAATTTACATTTTTTAGTGTTGAACTGCATCCGCCATGAACATTTGATAGATCACCCTGAAATTGTTCCTCATCAGCTTGTTTTTTATTACTCTAAACATTTTGCTGTCATCGGCATAAAGACCATTAGGGAGAGAGACGCTATTTGGTTTGGCAAGTCGTTTATGAATATTGAAAATAATAAAGGTCCTAAGATTGAGCCTTGTGGAACTCCCGAGGAAACATCCAACCAATCTGAATGTTGTCCTTCTAAAACAAACCCTTTGCTTTCGGCCAGACAAATAGCTTCCAAGCCACAATAATCGCCACAAAATCCAAACTCTCCCAGTTTTTGTAACAACAAGGGATGTGACACTTTGTCAAAGGCTTTAGTGAAATCTAGATAGATGATATCGATCTTGTTACATTTATCCAAGGCTTCCAAAATATTATGATAAACCTGAATTAGTGGCGTAGTACAATTTTTCTGACGTTGGAAGCCATGTTGCAGTTTGTTGATTCTAGAAGATATAAAAGTACTAAAGTACTTTAAAGTACTTTATACTTTATTGGGTAAATATAATAATTATTTACAAAAGACGTACTAATACTATGCATGCACAGAACAAATATTGCCCAAATGGAAGAGGTGCGAACGGAACGTAAATAATTTGTGCTATCCATGCAAGGCACCTTTCCAACAGAATACATGTAGATATAGTTTACTATGTAAATACTAATAACAAGTTTATACAGTGAGACAATTAACTCCTATGACAAGGACAGGCATGTGACATAGACCAAGTACATAACAAGTTTACATCGAATACGGTTGATACTAACATAGAATAATGATTAAAGAGGTATTATTTAAATGTTTTGACACTAGAGAATGTATTTGGTGGAGCTACTTTACAAACACTGTTCCATAATTTCATGATCCGGTTGAAATATGAGTTCTGATATGTTGTGGTTTTACACAATGGAGTCTTGAGCAACAGGTTGGGATTACAACATAGACGGGAGTGGTTATGGGTTACAAACGAGACATAGTCATGAACATTGAGATCGGAAATACCATAAAGAGCCTTGTAGAATAACATTAGATCTTTTATCTTTCTATCGTAACACAAAGGTAGTAAGTTCAGATCAACAAGACGCTCATTGTAGCTGGAGTCACCCTTCCTAGCTTTCAAAATCCATCTAGTGGCTCGTCTCTGCACTCGCTCTATCTTTGTCTTCTGTGAAATTATAGATGTGGTTATGAACACATTTTCCAGTACTTTCAAGAGGATGCATAATAAAGAGATCGGTCTGTATTTTTCCACACAAGCAGCATTTCCGTCTTTAAAGACAGGTGTCACATGTGCCTTCCTTCCATGCAGTTGGCATAACCCCTAATTTTAAGGACAGGTTAAAAAGATTACATATAGGAGGTGAAATTTGGTCGGCAGTTAGTGTCAGGATTCTTGCAGGAATATTGTCTGGGCCAGATGCTTTGTTAGGGTCCAATGCAGATAGGCAAGCGTGAACTTCACTTTCTGTCAAAACAATCTCGTTCAGGGAAAACTCATCTTCAGAATAATTTTGGGAGTCATTGCGTATATCAAAATTATTTTGTAAAAACACGGACTGAAAGAAATTAATAAACATGTTCGATTTGACTACACTGCAGGACGAGAAATCTTTACCGTACTTTAGAAATCGAGGATGATTTGGTAATAGCTTTAACAAAACTCCAAAATTTCTTTGTATTGTCCTTGAATGGCAGTTTTATATAATTTAAATAATCATTGTACTTGTTATTCAAAATTAATTTGGCCTCTTTCCGCTTAGAATTATAATTTTCTAAGTGCTTTTGTTGGCCCGATTCTTTTGCAATTCTTCTTAACTTATTGTTTTGTTGAAAGATATGAATAACATCTTTATCAATCCAAGGCCGAGTATTGTTATCTTTGATGGTAGTTTGGAGTATGTGTTCATTAACAATACTGAAAAATAAATCCATCCGATTTGACAGACTTGTGTCGATACAACTATCATCCATTGTAATGTCCCATGGGGTATGCTCAATTGTTGATCTAAGGGCATCCCAATTAACTGTTTTGAAACAACTATCGATACAACTATCATCCATTGTAATGTCCCATGGGGTATGCTCAATTGTTGACCTAAGGGCATCCCAATTAACTGTTTTGAAATTATAAACTTTCCTCTTTATGGGTGGTTTCTTGTTGATATTAAAATTGAGCACAAATTCAAACAACTGGTGGTCTGAGTTTATTACATCATCGAATATTTCTAATTGCTTCACTTTATCGGGAAAGTTAGTAAGCAGTATGTTGTCCCCTCTTGTCGGTTGGTCAATGAGTTGCCACAGAAAATTATCACGAGCAAGCTTTACAAGATCTGTATGTAAACAATCATTGCACTCGGGAGCCATAGTCTGCCAATTAATATTGGGCAAATTGAAGTCACCCATAACAAGAAACTGTGTAAAATGTGCTCTATTTGCCTTCCTTAAACATTGTTTAAGGGCCTTTAGGGTAGCTATACCTGATGAAGGAGGTCTGTGGAAGACCAGACACAAAAACTTCTTTCTATTCGGCGTCAGTTTCCAGATCAGTTCTCCTGAATGACTTAAGGCGATGTCTTACTGGAAGCATCACTCCCCCTCCACGTTCACCAGACTCACAATCTCGACAATGTATGTTAAAATATGTGTTTATAAGTAATTCAGAGTCTCTTACGGAAGGATTTAACCATGTTTCTGTGACTGCTATCGGATGGTGTTCGTTTGCAGATTCCATTGCTTTGAGATATTTTGCTTTATTCACCCAAACTTCTGGAGTTTAAATACAGACATTTTAGCTTATGTTGAGGGGTACTTCCTCGGATAGAAGAATTTGCATCACAGATTACGTCATTAGTTAGTTATAGTGATTAGTGTTGGGGTTAGGGTAAGGGTTAGATTAAGGATTAGAGATAGGGATTGGGTTATATCTGAAACCACAAACAACACAACTGGCTGATCATGTGATCAGTTCTCCTCTCCCCGAAGAACTAGCCTGGTTGAGGGTTGATCAGGTCCAGGGTTTACTTCGATATCAAATAACAGCAGTAATCTTGTACGAAACCTTGCTGTTGAATGACTGTTACTGTTATGCGATACACTTTCTTCTGATGCCTGGCCATTTTATACAATAAAAGTGTTGAGTTTGTTGTAAGTTTTCAAACCCAACACTGATAGGATTGATGCGATGCGTTGCCAAAATATCTGTAAAAGCAGAAGGGTAGTATAAACACTCTTTGGCAGTAACAAAACTGACATTATAAGTTGAATATAGTGACGAAATTGAGAATAATATGCATAGGAGCAAATGCATGACCGCCAATTGTTTGCCTGAGCCACCTTTCTGTCAAACCCAAATTGATTCTGGTCGATATTTAAGCTTAGCAGCAAAGAGTCTACAATTCCAGACACCGTGTCACTTGGAAAGGATGATGGGTACAGTGCTTAGTCCTAAATTCACTCCAGCATCCACCCCTGCTACTATCTCAGAAATTTTAATGACTACTTTGCGTCTGTCTTCAACCGAACTGATTTGGACGATTGAACATCTGTCGTCATCTCTTCTTATTTCTCCAACTCCAGACCACGCTTTCTCTCATGATATTTTCTTAACAACCGAGCAAGTTCTAAATACACTTCTAGCTCTCGACCCCGACAAGGCCACACTCAAAGAGACTGCACAACAGATTGCACCATCACCGACCAAGCTTTTTAATAGATCACTCAGCTGTGGCGTTTTTCCTGACGACTGGAAGCGTGCAAACATTGTGCCTCTGCATAAAAAGGGGATTAAACGTTATGTTGAGAATTATAGACCCATCTCACTCCTCAGCCTTATATCCAACGCCCTAGAATGGTGTGTGCTTAGAAATGCAAGAGATTACTTACTAGATTTGATCAACTGTTTTCAACATGGCTTCATCCCGGGGAAATCATGTACAACCCAACTATTAGTGGTACACAATTACATTGGGTCCTTGCTGGATGCTGGTAAGAAAACAGATGTTATCTCTATGGACATGTCAAAATCCTTCGATAAAGTTAATAATTAGATAGGAGCTCATCTATTTCATGAGAAGACGCTAATAAACTACACTTTAGTATACGCTTTAATAAGTTCTCACTTGAGAATGATGAGAAACTATAACAACAACAAAGCTTAGTGTCCAGACCTCTTTTGGTGAGAGCCAACTGAGCTATAAATGTTAGTGGATGATTTATATTATCTCCCCCCCCCAAGTCTTTAGTAAGCTTTATAACCGCAAATGTTGATAAAGACTGAAGAATATAAATTTCAAAATATAAACAGTGTCATGTCTATCTGTTTGGGCAGATATTGTCACTCTAGGTAACCCTTCTTGTTATGATCTTGCAATATTCGTAGTGCAAGTGGTAGTTTTTTGGGTTTGGGAAGGGTAGGCATTGCTGTTTCGATCAAGTTAGGTGAGGGTGGTGTTGCAGTGGGGTCGTCTGGGTGGCCAAGTGGTGGCTGGTCACAGTTGTGGTTTGATGTGGGATGACTATCAGGTTGTTTTGGTGGGGTAACTGGTTGTTGGGTATCAATGGGTTGTGGGTGAATATTGGGCCTTGTGGAAGGTGAGGGTGGCGTGATCCTGGTATTGGTTGGGCATGATGGCTTCACAAGGACTTGAAGGTCTTTTGTGATGCTTTGCAGTGGTTGTTTTCTTTGTACGGGTTGGTATTTCCTAAGGAACTTATGGTGTTCATGCTATGCAAATTTCAAATCATCATTATTCATTTCTTTAGAAATTTATTGTTTTCATGGTTTATGAACACGGAAATATTTGCATAGCATGACCAAATTGTCGGGCTGGTTACGCCACTGGGGTGGTTCTGCCGAAGCCATCAACGTGTATGGCATATTGATCAAATTGGTGTACTTCTATCACAAGGCCTGTCTTGTCCCACTTGGTGGGATGTGTGCCAGTTTGGTTTTGGATCCTAACATAATCCCTAACGATGAAGCGTGGGAGGTGCCTTGTGTGTTCTGTCCATCTTTCTTCTGCTCTCATATGTCTGTTCCAGAGTGCTTCTTTTCTGGCAGCCAGGGTGTCTCACCAGGTGGGGTGGGGTCTGTAGCGATCGGGGAGTATAGGAATGAAGTCCCTGATTGGACGGCCAAATATGCATTGAGGTGGGGATAACTTGGTATCGGGGTCTGGTGTGTTCCTGTATTGAAGAATGGCGAGCAGCATTGGTGTTGAGGTCGCCACTGGCGCTGGTGTAGTAGTAGTAGTAGTAGAACTTTATTTATCCACGCTGACCCCGTCAACCGTAGCTGATTTCCACGGGGGGGGGGGGGG
>CACRXK020000241.1:0-90098 GCA_902702795.2 Paramuricea clavata | reverse complement strand
ACCCCCCCCCCCCCCCCCCCCCCCCCGCCAACAAAATTTAACTAATTTTATAATGGGGATAATTATGCAGTCAGGAAATAAAAATTTCATACAAACAATATTCGAAGTGTCTATGCAGCCGGGTATTTAGTAAACTGTCACTTGTGAATTCAATCCATACTCATTGAATTTTCAAAACTTTATTGTAATCATATGAAGCAAAAGTTCTGTCACTTGTTGTTTACAGTTGCCAATGTTAACCGTTGAATAACATACACAAGCTATTTGAGGAACATGTATTACTGTAGCAAAGAGATCAACAGAGACCTTACGATTTTAGGACGGCAACGCGACGGCGACGGCCAAAACAAACTCCTTTAAATAAATGGTAGTAAAGATAGTTCGTGGTATATTATCAATCGTATGAATTTAATACAGTTTTAGAAGTTGAAGACATGGTTGGGAAGAGTTCTGCTAAACCCAGTTTGAAGTTGCACTTGTTGCAGCTTGGAATGCAGCCGTTGTATCAAGACGTGAAAATCTGTGATTTAGCGTTGTAAACAGAGCGAGGACAATGTCTAAATTATTCATATATTGTAATTACTCAATTTTTTTCAATGATCTATTGTATTGGTAGCCGTTGCCGTCGCGTTGCCGTCCTAAAATCGTAAGGTCTCTAATCATATATCGAAGACCACTGAATAATAGAGAATGTTTTGAAGGTCATGAGTGAAGTATATGATGCAATTCCAGTCGTGTGCACAGTTAATGATATACCACACTGTTCGGTTTAACACAGCATATCCACACAAAAACAATTTGTGTTGTGGGAGAAAATCTGTTTGAGTTGAAGGAATCACAAGTTTAGTTTTGTACATTGTGTGCCATTGATGATCCATCCATAGGATTATTCATTATAGCTGTTAAGTTATTTTCCATGCTAATGAATTTAGATAAGGTTGTCTTGCAAGTGGGTTGTTCGGACAAAATTATCCAGCCAATATCCAGTACATTTATTCATCATTCTTGTACTAATCTCTAAACAAAAACATTTATGTTAGAAAGCAAAATGACAATGTAATGAGGGTGGGGATTCCTTTATTAGCATTTGAAAATGTTTATAAAAATTGTGTTTAATTACAAACTCTAATGTGTAAAACCAAAATGTATAAGTATTTTAACTGATAACATCTTTAACCTTTAACACTACATTTGTTGACAGCTTAGTTGGACTGTTGTTTTGAACAGAGTTACAGACTGAAATACAGGATTTTAATAATTCAATATCTCCTGAGACCATTAATACTTTCCTTTAACATTGTTCACTGGCAATCTTGCCTGCTATGTCTTGATTGTTTAAAATATAATAATTACACAAGTCACAGAAGGATCGCTTTACTGTATACATCTTTTTTGTGAACTATCTTGACAAATGGCTTAAAATATCCAATATTTTAATACAGTGTAACACGCTAAATTATATGTGGTATTTGCACAAATTTGGTATTTAACTATATAATAAAATATAGTCAAATATGCGGTATTTGACGACTTACCAGATGAGGATAAGTTTCCGTGTTGATAGATAATATCGGCATACAATTGCAAGTAGAATAGCGAGAAAACAATCGGCCAATTCAAGATAAATTGATAAAATCAAGATATTTTTGAAAGAATAACACGAGGCCAAACTACGCCCGTTCGAAGGTTAGATGCGGGCACGACGTAAACAATTGATGTAAACTGATCGCTGATTGGCTTAAATCGCCTTAAATTATATAAGCTCGTCGCTGAATGGCTATATGCTAACATATGGTACGGTACGGTCACGGCACGTTTGCGATAACATATATATCTGCTTCGCAGATACAAAAACGCGAAATTTGAATCGGGTGTAGCTTCCGGGTTTTCAACAACCTCGATACACAATAAATATTATTCTGAATACACAACAAAAAGTGAACATTGGGATTATTTGAGACATTTAGCCAATATCCACCTACCCACATCTGAAAATCCCATGTTATAAATACAATGTCACTTGAAGCAAGGGTTTAATTATCAAAAAATTTATTTACTTTTATGTTTGCGATGTTACTCTGAGTGCATATCCACACCGGGCGAGCTTGAAAAATATGCCCGGCCGCGGTGGGATTCGAACCTACGACCTTTGGAATACCAGCCCAATGCTCTTCCAACCGAGCTACGCGGTCAGGACGGTTCGAGTAAGTGATATTTCGGAACCGTATCTAGTTCCTTCAATACCAATGTGTTCTTGTAATATGAATTTTTTTTCTGTGTTGGTGTTGTGTACTCAGGTGAATAATATGTTTGCGATGTTACTCTGAGTGCATATCCACACCGGGCGAGCTTGAAAAATATGCCCGGCCACGGTGAGATTCGAACCTACGACCTTTGGAATACTAGCCCAATGCTCTTCCAACCGAGCTACGCGGTCAGGACGGTTCGAGTAAGTGATATTTCGGAACAGTATCTAGTTCCTTCAATACCAATGTGTTCTTGTAATATGAATTTTTTCTGCGCTGGTGTTGTGTACTCAGGTGAATAATATGTTTGTGATGTTACTCTGAGTGCATATCCACACCGGGCGAGCTTGAAAAATATGCCCGGCCACGGTGGGATTCGAACCTACGACCTTTGGAATACCAGCCCAATGCTCTTCCAACCGAGCTACGCGGTCAGGACGGTTCGAGTAAGTGATATTTCGGAACAGTATCTAGTTCCTTCAATACCAATGTGTTCTTGTAATATGAATTTTTTTCTGTGTTGGTGTTGTGCTGGTATTCCAAAGGTCGTAGGTTCGAATCCCACCGTGGCCGGGCATATTTTTCAAGCTCGCCCGGTGTGGATATGCACTCAGAGTAACATCGCAAACATATTATTCACCTGAGTACACAACACCAACACAGAAAAAAATTCATATTACAAGAACACATTGGTATTGAAGGAACTAGATACTGTTCCGAAATATCACTTACTATTTCTTTTAATACCACGACATTTGAAAACCTTCCCGATCGGGCATGTCGAAAGATCTGGCGTTTGTCTCTGCTTATAAACAATAATATTCTGCTCAGCAGAAAATGGTTTTTCACCAATTCCCAAACAATATCGTTAGCTTCGAGTAAAGAAGAAGTCGACATGCTTGAATGACCTGAAGACGTGTTCATTCAGGCTGAAAGCTTCGAGCTAAGAGGCTGTGATCAGGTTGTGTTGCCCGTTTAGTCGTGCAAATCGAAAATTGCATGACCAAGGCGTCAAAAACAGCCGCATTGCGCATGCGCGAACGTCGTAAGCCAATCAGAAACCAGCAAGCCTAATATAAAATAATACAGCTAGTCATGAAATTCTGAAAATGCATGACCAAAACACACAGCGAGCAAACCACGCAGCAATCACACGCAATCTTTTTCCACGCGCTTACGCAACCGGTCATGCATGTGAAAATATGCAGGACCGCTCAGTTGCCAAGGTAACAAAGCCAAAATCAATAACATACGAGAATATTTAGCAAGAATATCGCCTAAAGACCATTTTCGTAGTTAATGAAAAAACAGCGAAAATACAACAGCAGGAAAAATCACGCTCCTTGTCAACTTTTGCCGAAAAGCACGCTCGTGCCAGTCCTTTTCCGCATCACACATCGATCAGCGCGACATCAGCGCGTTGCACCGCCCATTATATAAGCGCCCTGGTTTAGCATATCAGTAGCCTCGTGGGGATGCTTTTGCAAATGCAAATGAAGTTTTAGAATATGCAAAATTTGGTTGTTGGTGAGACAATTTAAATTTCGAGTTGTCATGTCTAGCATCACAATAAATAAATAAATAAATTGTATCAGTTCCACGCATAGATATGTTATATACACTAGATAGTGCATCTAATTATTCTGCAATTCAAAAATTGAAGCCGTGATTGCAGTCTCAGGTCGTTCCCTTGAAATGAGAGGATTCCTATGTTTTTTATTTCTTAAACAGGGAACTTAAACATTAAATTAACCCTATTCCAAATACGTTTTTAGACTATTCAAATAATGAAAGTTATTGTTGTTTTTAAGCGATTATTAGCAAGTGGGAACGACCAACATGGCCGCCATCTATTCAAATGGGGGTAACCGCTGGAATATTCTTGGCTTCAATTTTACTAAATGAGATGCGCTATCTAGTATATATTAGATATCTATGGTTCCACGAGGCACGACGTTTCTGATGTGTTGGGCTCGTTTCAAACGTCGCGCTACTCGTGTGCCAAACGCATTAAAAACAATAGATAACGAGATGAAATGCCTTTGGTAACTGTTTATTTCGTAGTGTAAGTGTCGAAATATTAGGAAAATAAAAACTTTAATGCATGTTCCAGCTATCGACAGTTTTTATGTACGTTTCAACCATACAACTTATTTTTTCTGTGAGTTACCTTGGAATTTTAAAATTTCTATCAGTAATAGAATAAAATGTCAGAAACTCCATATCTGATATTCCACTTGTGTCAAAGTGTCTACATATCTTGTCGATATGGTGCTTTCTTCATAAAGTGCAGAATTCTTTCACTTATACGCCCCACTAGATGAGATTATCTAAGATTCAAAAGCATCAAAAAGTGTATTTATTATAATTTTTGCCTTACAAATCAGTATAGAGATGGGACAGACCGTGGCAAACACTAGGTATCTAAAATATCGCGGATGAAACTGTATGTATGTAGAAAAATCTTTGTTACGAAATTTTGTCAAGTGATGTAAGATATTTTGTTGCGTATTTCCTGCATGATTGTTGTCCACTCAAACTTGAATTTATATTTTGAATTGGGTATTCAATATTTTGATTGTGAATTACCACTTTTGTTTGTGTATTAATATTTTCTATTTGCACATACGTTTACGGAAATGTGTATAAGTATAAAGCAACTTTTTATACTGGGAAGTATATGTGGATAATAACACAACAACAAACGTGTTTTGTTTGCTAAATATATGTGGTTTTAAACATTTTTGTGACTTGTTGTGAGATATTTATCCTTGGAGCTCCAACTACAAAAGGCAGGTTTTTGAATTTTCTAATATTTACTTTATCGTTATGTATCGTTGGAAGGCGATCGCGATGTGCTAGTTTGTAGAACCCGTATATATAGAGCGTTTGCACATGACGTCACAGCCGCCATGTTGGTGTTCCAATTCAAAAGAATTTTTATTATTTAGGCTCTTTTGTTTGGAACACCAACATGGCCGCCATGGCTTTTGTTGAGTTGGTCCTTGGGGAATGAGTGCAAACGCTTTATAGACATACAAACAATTGTTTCGCGTTGCCATACTATTTTCTGCGTTATACCTCGTTACGTATCAACACATGCACGATATACTGTCGGAAATTCACTATAGACTATGCTCTAATTTAATATACTTGATCATATGATCAAACTACATGAACAATCAACATATATTCACCAAGACGTTATATAAAGGCCTATATAAACAATCATTGCGCCAGATGAACCTACATGCAATGTTTTGCTGTACTATTAGCGCTTGCAACCTTTTTACATTTCAGTCATGCGAGACAAAAATTTTCTATTTTTGTAAGGGGCTGCCAGATTATGTGAGAATTTTCCGTCCGGGTTGAATTTCAATCCGGATAATTTAACCGAGCTGCAATTTTTTCCCGATTTCATGGCAAATTTCAGGCCATGCAGGCCGAGTTAAAATTTCAGCTCAAACCGGGATGTAATCTCAGCCCGGACTGAAACGATCAAGTCTCAAAATAGAGCTATTTCGCTTCTTTGAAGAACTGAAAATGTTGTTTACATATGTCTATTGTTTGATTTGTGCAAGACTGTGATTGCATTTAAAAATAGCACATAATTAGCGAGCTATAATGTATGGCGTCATGAGAAACACTCATTGTTGCTGTTCAAGACCTTATCATTCCTGCATCAAGCATGTTTTGCTGAACGCAAGTTCGGTTTCCTAAGATTTTCAATCACATAAGTGGTATTTTAAAACAGCTACTTAATAAATTTACTTTCTAAATTTCAGGACCATGGCGTTATATGTCTATCCCAGACAAATTCGAGGAATTTTCCAAACTGAATGAAAGAGTAAAGAGCAACAATACAAAGTGAGGTTCGCACTTATTCTGAGGTACTAGAGTTTTACTTCTCTTCTGATAGTTACTTGGCAATGTATATAATATCGTGTCCATTTCTCAAATATCTGCGTATTGTTGCTAGGAGATCTCTTGCTTTCTTATTAAAGTATTTCGTGTTTTTGAGTGTGTATCGTACATTCTTTTTCCTGTCTTTTTAGTTTCGATTGTGTTGTTTTATTTTTCCTTGTTTGTCGTGTCTTGTACTCTACTGTAATGTATTATGTTGTACTGTACTGCTTTATTCATGTAGGTGTTCACATAATTTTCTTCACATGGTTACAACATTGCTGATTTCAACTAAGATATATTTGTGCTTATTTAAATCCGGCAAATTAAATTACTTATTTACTTTCAATAATGTATTCCGTGATTACATCGGCTACGTACTTGAGTCACTATACAATTTTTGGAGAGGATCAGAACGAAAGTGAAAAAAATTTAAGGCGTACGTTATAGTCGCGTTAAAAAAGATTCAAATAATCTCGTTAAATATTGTCAGAGCTTTATCAGATATAAAACACTTGTGTTGCGCACTCTGGTATATTGGTGATAACGCATTCGTGCTCGTGTTTTAAATAGTACAACACACGTAAACAGAACTGCAAGGGTTTTAAATGGCTTAAAACGACCCATCTTATACGAGTTCATTGGCGAAGAAATTTTAAAAATAAACATTCTCTAAGCATAGAAAATCAAAACTAAAGTTCATCTAAATTACATGATTTTTTTTACCCTGTATGTATAAAACCACTGACACTGTAGTGATGTCCTTTGTCTTTTCTTCATGAATTATTAATGACTTTTTACGGTTTGAACACATTGATTCTAACTTGCTGTGGCTGAAAAAATCGAGAAATGTGAAAAGTATCTTTAAAGCTTGGAAGAGAAGCATTTTGCAAGCTGAAAAAAGCCAGTAATTTATTTTATAGCAGTGGTAGTAGTAAAATTTTATTTCATCAGGGAAACGTATTAACCATAATAGCTATCTAACATACAGCCTTCGCATGCACTATTACAATATTTACAAAAATAATAGACTAAATAGAGTACGTCACTATTATCTACATATGAAACAAAATCTCACTTTTCAAAACAGGTCTTCAAGGTGATAAAGTTACGTGAGTTTCGCGTTATTTTTAAGATCAACGATTTGCTGAAGATGCTTACGTTCACTATTTATATATGGCATTAAAAAGAGTCGAAACACTTCTAAGAAATGTTTTTGATAATCAATAATTATAAAGAATTGTTTTAGTAAGAGCGACAAATTACATGATATTGCAATGTAGCATTTGCATAGGTTTAAAATTGACGCAGTAGCTGTGAGCGTTAAAAATTGACTTGCAACTTCTTTCCCAGTCACATTTTCGAATCATTTTTGCGGCCTTATATAGGCACATCAGTTACAATTTGCAACAAATTTTCTTTAGATTCACTTATCTGAAGGAATTTGTTTTGGCCTTCCACTTCATATAGTACATTTTTTGCAACAGAACAGTACAGCGATGTTAGTTAGATCAACTGCTTTTGAACAGGTACCTAAAAGAAATATATACAATAGGATTTTCGCAATGACTGAATAATAAGTAGTTCACATTATGAAAATATTGGACAGTTTGGCACTGCTCAGTGGTGATTACTGATTGATATCTCCGTTTGGAACATGAACCTCATCTTCAACACGTAATGCAACAACATCATGTGATCCACGGTGTTGTTGATATAATCGTAGTCCATTGATGATCTGTCGAAGCTCGTCAAGTAAAACCTGATCATCTTATCTTTGCCCTTCAAAAACCTGTAGTCTTCTATGTAACCAATTAACCAAGTGATGAAGCTCGTCACTGTAGATTCGCGGGTTTTCTCTTTGACGATTCAATAGCTAAAAGAATCGTGAAGGTCTAGGTAGGCCAAAATCCAAATATATACTTGACTTCTTCAGGTGGTGTTGTAAGTTAATGAACAAGCAGACATTCCTTGTCCTAATATGTCTTCGCTGGACCACATGCCAACAAATCACCCACTCTCCTCTTCTTTTTGTTTATTATTATTACTATTATTATTATTACTGTTATTATTACTTTTTCGGGTGGTGGTGTAAGGTAATGAACAAGCAGACATTCCTTGTCCAAACATGTTTTCGCTGGACCACATGCGAAGAAATCTCCCTCTCTACTTTTTGTTCTTTATTATTATTGTTAAACATCTTTTTACACGGTTACTATATCAACCATGTAAATATTTACAGAATTAAAAAGTTGCTTTTCATTAGGCCGTGTTACTAAATATCTCCCAAGCCAATTATACACTATATGAAAATGTTCGACACATTGTATATAAAAGCATTGAAAGAGGATAATAAAAGTTGCCTTGAAATTGCTCTCAATTGAAGGCAGGGGAGCAAATGGTAAATCCGTCGATGTCTGGGCAAGGCACGATTTATCCTTTAGCCCCCAGAAAATAAGTCGGTGAAAAGTGATTGTCTATGCTACAGTGACATGCAGTGTAGGTATGGGATACTTATAGAACACTCGGTCAGCACAGCTTCAGGGAGCATTTACCGTGCCGTTTAGTTTCCAGGCCGACTAAGTAATTCTTCAGTGCTTTATTCAAAACTTTAGCTATATTCATGCAGACTCTCGCAGCTTTGCACACATTCCCGTTTATCTTGATTTGTGACGCCCTTCTCAACAACTTTCCTGAAATCGTCAATCCATTTTTTTTAAATTACCTCCACCGTTTTGTCCATAGCGTACCCTGGAAAGAAACTGGACTTCCCTTTCTACGACTGGCTCACACATTTGCACACATTCCCTTCATTGCTTTAAGACAATTTGTTTAAAAATATTGAAACTTAAGGAATTTGCGTTAAAACTTAAGTCAATATGACGTTTGTTGCCTCGACATCTCAATTTCTTCTGTCACGTTGGATGAAATGCTTGCAGCCCAAATGTTTGCTTGTGCTTAATTCTTCAGTGCTTATTTGTACCTATATTCAAGCAGACTATCGCAGTTTTGCGCATACTCGCTTCATAGTTTTAAGACAAAATGGTTAAATATTGAAAGTTGAGGTATTTCCATGTGAACTTGAGTCATATAATGTTTTGTTTCCTCAACATCTCATTCTCTTCTGTCATGTTCGATAAAATGCTTGCAGCCCAAACGTTCGATTGTGCTTCAGTTTATTATTCAAACCCAGTATTTTCGCTCGTCCAAAAACTTAAATTATTCCAAATTATGTTAATTTAAAGAACAAATAGTGAACAAATTATCCGGTCTTCTAAACAAAGGTGTTTCATTATAGAACTTGAATTATTTGAGTTTTGTTGCCTCGACATCTCGATCTCTTCTGTCACGTTAGATGAAATGCTTGCAGCCCAATCAGTCGATAAATGAATCCTACCTATTTTCTGTCTCGAAGTTTAGCATATAAAATGAGTGGGCATTGCACAATTTATTTACAATTGCTCTTCCGATCGCCAGTAACTTAAACTAGTTTGTCACATTTAATCTCATTATATTTTGCTGATCTCTGTTTCTGCTTTTCACGGCGTTACACACCTTTTTTCGAGACAAAACCGTCAAACTTGAAAGCTAGTCTCGTTAAAACTTCAGTTGCATATAGAGTTTTGTCGTCTTAACATCTCGTTCTCTTCCGTCATGTTAGATGAGAAGCTTACAGCTCAGCCAGTCATTAAAATTAATCCCATTTTCTCTGACTTTAAGTTTGGCAATCATCAATTTCACGTCGTAACGAATTTATTTCGTATTTAGATTCTTGTTTTGAAGTTTAGTCCATGCAGTGGGTAAGTATCACGAACATTTTGGAGGCGAAAGGTTTTCTGGTGTTCGAGACATTCAACCTAATTTTCCCACAGAGCAAGTTTAATTGATCCTCTTTTTTTATTGAAGAACCATATTGAGTGTTTATTGTTTTTTACTGTTTGCACATGTGCAACTTCAACCTTTAACCAGACCAATTGTTTTGGGCAACTTGTCGGAGGCTGGCTGTATTCTTTATTGCAGATAACGAATCACTGCTTCTCCCTCCTGCTTTTCACAGCTTTATACACACTGAAATTGGAATATTGAAAGCCATTCTCATTAAAACTTGAGTCATAAAGTTTTGTTGCCTGGACATCTTGCTCTCTTGCTTCATCAAATGGATCCTATTTTCTCGGAATTTAAGTTTGGTAGTTTTAGCCACCTAACAGCGCCTCGGATTTTAAAATTCAGGAAATCGGGAATCCCCCTCGATCAATTGCACAATGCCAGCCGATGTTACAAAGCAGGTATCACATTAGTTCGTGGAATATACATGCACATTCGTTGCTGAGGCTTCAGCGGGCACCTTATTCAGATTATCCAAATGTCTTAGCAGTTTCACATCCGCACTGGGAGCCTTCCAGAGAAAGGGTTCCCTAAATAACGATATGCTGATCACTGTACCACCGTAATAGATTTGGCAGGTATACCCACTGCAGCCACATGCAAATGCCCGTAAGGGTTGACTAACCAACTCTTCTTTATGCCATCAACATCGATTCTTAACGACGCTGACTAGCCAGTACTGCCGGACCACATTTGTTCAAATGTTCGTTTAATCGATTGATTTGGCTGTGCGCTCCTACAGACGTTCGGGCGAGCAGGCCTATCTGTGTTATACGAAAAAGCCAGATGGTTCAGATCCACACCCCCTGTCTCAATCCCATTATTGGGATCTGGGCTTGATAATGCCCAGTCAAGCACTGCATTTGAATAGATGAACAGACATGGGATCGTGCGGGACGGCATATAAGCACTTCATAACATAACATAACAAGTTTATTTACTGAGGGTAAAACACATGACATTAAAAACTGATATAAACCTAATATAGATACAATATATTATATTGGTAATCCAATTATATTGGTCATCAAATATTTGGTCATCAAATTATTATCTGACGTGTCTTCTTACCATTCAGTTAACTCTATATTTTAATTTATAACATTCGCCATCCAAGCAACAAATCTATGGCTTGGTTACACATCCACCTGTGTCGGTGTCAGGTATTGGTGACGGAAGGGGAAAATTTGAATGCTCCAGAAGACGTTTTCTTCACCAAAGTCAGGCAGGTGATTGGTAGATAGATAGAAAAAACTTTATTTAGGCATGGTAACCACGTCGACAAATGCTGATTTCCACGTGGGGAGTATATAAAATATCATAGTACAAACTTTAAGGGATTTAGGACCTATCTCATTTTAGTAATTTGAACATTAATATTGCTTTGACCTTCTTTCTGCTTTAAGTGGTTCCCATCCCAATGCATTAAGTGCAACTGTTGAATCCATGACATCGCTCGTGACAGAAACGATCTTATCCGCCAGCATGATACGATGGAAGATGGCAGCCAAAGAAGTCTTGCAAAAGTCCTTAGGCCCAACGAAATCTAGCTTTCGTATTTTCTTGTGGCATTCGGCAACTGATAGAAGTTGTTGAGGACCTTTACTCTTCCCTGCAGATCAGGGAATGGAATTGTTGAACGCCCAGGTCGGGGTGAATGGCAATCATACCGCACAAATGCGCGTGGAGATTACCCACGGAAATCCTCCTTTCGATATTGGAAAAGTTTTTCCCAGATAGTCGGAGAGAGTATCTATCTGACACTTCGATGACATCCAAGTCGAACTCAATCTGTAGTAGTAAAACTTTATTTCACCAGGGAAACATATTAACCATAATAGGTATCTAACATACAGCCCTCGCATGCAATATTACATTACTCACAAAAATAGAGAACGTCACTATTATTTACAGACGAGTCAAGGATTGCAATTATTTCAAAACAGGTCTTCAAGTTGGGTAGTAAAGTTAAGCGTGTAAAGACGACGTGTCTGTAAAAGTTACGACGTGTCTGTTTCGCATTAGTTATTTTGAAGATCGACGTTTCGCTTAAGTTGCTCACATTCACTATATCTATATATGTCATTAAAAAGAGGCAACACACTTAAGAAATGGTGAATGCCTACTAGAAGACAAACATTTTGCCGACTGATGATAATCAATAATTATATAAAGAATTGTTTTTGTAAGAGCGACAAGTTACATGAAGTCAATATGAAATTGCAACTTCTTTCCCAGTCACAAGTTACAATATGAGACACGACAAGTTTTCTTTAGGTTCACTTATCTGAAGAAATTTGTTTGGGCCGTCCACTTCGTATAGTACATTGTTTGCAACAGAACAGAACAGTAGAGCGATGTTAGTTACCTCAACCGCTTTTGAACTAGTACCTAAAATAAACATACAGTAGAGTTTTCGCAATGACTGAATAATAAGTAGTGCACATTACCATGAAATTATTGGACAGTTTGGTACTGCTCAGTGGTGGTTACTGATTGATATCTCCGTTCGGAACATGAACCTTATCTTCAACATGTAATGCATTAATATCATGTGATCCACCGGGTTGTTGATAGGATCGTAGTCCATCAATGATCTGTCGAAGCTCGTCATGTGTAACCTGATCATCTTTTTTGCTCTTCATAAAACTGTAGTCTCCAATTAACCAGGTCTTGAAGCTCGTCACTGTAGATTCGTGGGTTTTCTCTTGGACGATTCAATAGCTAAAAGAATCATGAAGGTCTAGGTAGGCCAAAATCCAAATATATAGTTGACTTCTTCAGGTGGTGTTGTAAGTTAATGAACAAGCAGACATTCCTTGTCCAACATGCCAACAAATCACCCTCTCTTCTCTTTTGTTTTTTATTATTATTACTATTATTATCTTTTTACACGGTTACTACTCAAATAAATATTTACAGAAATTAAAAGGTTGCTTTTCATTAGACCGTGTTACTAAATATCTACCAAGCCAATTGCGCACTATATGAAAATGTTCGACAGACTATATATAGAAGCATTAAAAGAGGAAAATTTAAGTTGCTATCAAATTGCTCTCAATTGAAGGCAGAGGGGAGCGAATGTCAAATCCGTCGATGTCTGGGTAAGGCACGATTTATCATTTAACCCCAATGATAAATCAGTAATACGTAATTGTCTCTGCTTTAGTGACAGCAGGTATGACATATTATATAGAACACTCGGTCAGAAACGCGTCAGAGAACCTCTACCCGTGCCGTTCAATCGCCAGGCCCGATCGACTGAGGCATGCGCGCGCGCGTGAATGTTGACCTGAACAAAGTGACTGAAACGAAGTAATTGTAATTGGCTCAACTAGAACCAGAACAAATACAACAAGGATATCGCAGAGACATTATTATTTTAATTAGAATGCATTTAACAGATATATCACTTACAATCCTTCATGGGCCTTTGCTGAAATGAAATGGCAACGTCCAGTACACTCTATGTAAGACAAAATAATACATTTTAGTAAGAAAACATAAATATTGGTCTCTTCATTTAATGTTTTGAGTCTTGTTACCTCAACATTCGATCTCTTCTGTCACGTTGGATGAAATGCTTGCAGCCCAAATGTTTGCTTCTGCTTAATTCTTCAGTGCTTATTTCAAACTTGTACCTATGTTCAAGCAGACTCTCGCAGTTTTGCACATATTCACTTCATTCTTTTAGACAAAACGGTTAAATATTGAAAGTTGAGTCATATAAAATTTCGTTTCCTCAACATCTCGTTCTCTTCTGTCATGTTCGATAAAATGCTTGCAACCCAAACGTTCGATTGTGCTTTATTCTTCAGTTCTTTATTCAAACCCAGTACTTTCGCTCGCCCAAAAACTAAATTATTTCAAATTATCGTAATTTAACACGAACAAGAAATGAACAAATTATCCGGTCTTCTAAACAAAGGTTGTGATTAAACTTGAGTCATTTTGAGTTTTGTCGCCTCGACATCTCATCTCTTCTGTCACGTCAGATGAAATGCTTGCAGCCCAATCAGTCAATAATTGAATCCTATTTTCTCTGTCTCCAAGTTTGGCATATAAATGAGTGTGTACAAGATATTTACAATTGCTCTTTCGATCGCCTGTAACTTAAACTAGTTTGTCAGATTTAATCTCATTATATTTCGCTGATCTTCATTTCATATTTTGCTGCTTTTCACGGCGTTACAGGCCATCCCTTCTTTTTTCGAGACAAAACGGTTAAATCTTGGAAGGTAGTCTCATTAAAACTTCAGTCACATATAGAGTTTTGTTGTCTTAACATCTCGTTCTCTTCCGTCACGTTAGATGGGAAACTTACAGCCCAACCATGCAGTCATTAAAATTAACCCAATTTTCTCTGACTTTAAGTTTGGCATGTAAATCATCAATTTCACGTCGTAACGGATTTATTTCGTATTCAGATTCTTGTTTTTGAAGTTTAGTCCATGCCGTATGTCTAAATGACGGACATTTTGGAGGCCGTATATGTTTTCTGGTGTTCAAGACTCTCAACATAATCTTCCCACAGAATGAGGTTAATTAGTCTTATCGGATCTCGTACGATCACTTCTTGTTTTTGTGAGGGAAGAATGATTTTGAGTGTTTAATTGTTTTTACAGATTGTACATGTGCAACTTCAACCTTTAAGCAAACAAATTGTTCTGGGCAACTTCACTGAGGCTGGCTATATCATTTATTCCAGATAACGAATCACTGCTTGTGCCTCGTGCTTTTCACAGCTTCAGATGCACTGAAATTGGAATATTGAAATACATTCTCGTTGAAACTTGAGTGAGAGTTTTGTTGCTTGAACATCTCGATCTTTTCCTTCATCGAATGAATCCGATTTTCTGGGAATTTTAGTTTGGTAGTTTTAGCCACCTTCTAACAGCTCCTTGGATTTTGAAATCCAGAAAATCATACAATGCTATAAAGCAGGTATCACATGAGTTTGTGGAATATACATGTACTGGGAACCATGTACAATATACATGTACATGTAAAAGAAATATACAGAAGGATTTTCGCAGTAACTGAATAACAAGTACTTCACATTATGGAAATATTGGACAGTTTGGCACTGCTCAGTGGTGGTTACTGATTGATATCTCCACTTGGAAGATGAACCTCATCTTCAACACGTAATGCAATAATATCATGTGATCCACGGTGTTGATAGAATCGTAGTCCATCAATGATCTGTCGAAGGTCGTCATGTAAAACCTGATCATGACCTGTAGTCTCCTATGTAACCAATTAACCAAGTCTTGAAGTTCGTCGCTGTAGATTCGTGGATTTTCTCTTGGACGATTCAACAGCTATAATAATCATGAAGATCTAGGTAGGCCAAAATCCAAATATATACTTGACTTCTTCGCGTGGTGTGTAGATGGTCTTGTAAAGTAATGAACAAGCAGAAATTCCTCATCCAAATATGTCTTCGCTGGACCACATGCCAACAAATCACCCTCCCTTCTCTTCTTTTTGTTTATTATTACTATTACTATTATTATAGCCTGCGAACAGGCTCTCAAGCTGAATTGAGAGCCTGCATCGATAACTAATGAATTTGAATATCTGCGTCTCAAATCGTGACGCGAAATTCTCATTGGTCAGATGATATAATTTATATGTTTCCGCTGAGCTCTATATATGTCAACTGCTGAAGCACTATGCATAAAAACACATTAACTGATCAAATTGGTCTTGGCCGTTTTATCTCAAAGCACGAAATGTTCTGTTTTGAGAAAACAGTGTTTAAAACATTTGAACTTTTGCTTGAATATCTTATATTTTGAAAAACAGTATAAACTGTGTACGGTCTAAATTTAGTTTGCACGGTCTAAATTTAGTTTGCACGATAGTTGTAAACAACACCATATAAGGATAGACATTCCATATTTGGAAAAACGAACGTTACGGGGCAGATATTCAAATTCATTAGTCATTGATGCAGGCTCTCAATTCAGCTTGAGAGTCTGTTCGCAGGCTACTATTATTATTACTATTATTACTATTATGACTACTATTATTATTACCTATTATTATTATTAACTATTATTATTACTACCTATTATTATTATTATTATTATTGTTATTATTATTACTATTATTATTATTACTAATATTACTATTATTATTACTATTATTATTATTATTATCTTTTTACTCGGTTACTAATCAACCATGTAAAGATTTACAGAAATTAAAAGGTTGCTTTTCATTAGACCGTGTTACTAAATATCTACCAACCAATTGCACACTATATGAAAATGTTCGACACACTATATATAAAAGCATTAAAAGTCTCGTTTTTCAAAACAGGTCTTTGAGATGGGTAGTAAAGTTAAGCTTGTAAAGATCTTTCGACGTGTGTGTTTCGCATTACCACGTGTGTTTTTCGCGTTCACCATCTATATATGGAATTAAAAAGAGTCGATTACGCACTATATGAAAATATTCGATACATTATATATAAAAGCATTAAAAGAGGATAATTAAAGAATCTGTCAACAGGGGAGCGAATGGTAAATCTGTCGATGACTGGGCCTGGAAATGCGTCGATGAAAAAGTTGGACAGTTTGGCACTTCTCAGTGGTGATTGATATCTCCGCTTGGAAGATGAACCTCATCTTCAACACGTAATGCAATAATATCATGTGATCCACGGTGTTGTTGATAGAATCGTAGTCCATCAATGATCTGTCGAAGCTCGTCATGTAAAACCTGATCATCTTTTTTTGCTCTTCAAATACCTGTGTAGTTTCCAATTAACCAAGTGTTGAAGCTCGTCACTGTAGATTCGTCGGTTTTCTCTTGGACGATTCAATAGCTCAAAGAATCATGAAGCTCTAGGTATGCCAAAATCCAAATATATACTTGACTTCCTCGGGTGGTGTATAGATGATCTTGTAAAGTAGTGAACAAGCAGTTATTCCTTGTCCAAATATGTCTTCGCTGGACCACATGCAAACAAATCACCCTCTCTTCTCTTCTTTTTGTTTTTTATTATTATTATTACTATTATTACTATTATTATTACTATTATTATTATTACTACTGTTATTATTACTATAATTATTATTACTACTATTATTATTACTATTAAATTTAAATTACTATTATTATTACTATTATTATATTTCATTATTACTATTATTATATTACATGTATATTTCGCACATCAACCAAGACATCAGGCTCTGGTATTTTTTTTAATTTCTGATAAAAACTTTCTGTATTAGTTTATGTGTGAATTATAGGATGTTTAAAACACTGTGTGTTAGTGTATGCGTGTGTCTTAGCGATGTAAATTCAGAGGGAGCTTGCATGTATACAAGATGTGAATGCATGAACATCGAGTTTCGTACAATATTCTTTTTGTAAAAGTAGTGGCTCTTAAAAGAGCCGGTGTTTTTGTTTCTTCTTGTTACCACTCAAAACCGCTGAAGTCAACATCTAATATATCATCAATATCTACCACTGCCGAACTACTCGTCTCCGGTTGTTTCTCTTCGACCACTGGTTCTATGACTGTTTCCTCTTGCTGCTGACGACGCTGCCGTTTTGCTTCGAATTCTTGCACAAATGACATGTTGTTTTCAGTAGCATACTTTATAGAATTCCTTATATTTTTCAAATTCACTTTTTCGTTTCCTACGATTTCTTCGTGAGCGCTCGGCTTCTTTTTGCTTCTTCTCCATGGCGAGTACTAGCCTAAATGCCCTGTTCGTTCTCTTTAATTGATTCAAGGCACTAATTGAGTTTTCTTCCTGTTTGTGCCCCCGCGCAGTGTGGCGTCGCACGGAAAGGTCGCACGCAAAGGTCGCACGCAAAGGTTAAGCGTTGAATTAAGGTCGCACACGAACGAACATGATGTGCGCGTGATTCAACTCACTTTACACTACGTTTAGGGGGCGCTGTACACTAGGTTTATCGTCAATAAACATCAAGTATAAATCAGTTCGAAAAATAAATCCAAAAGGAACACGGCTTCGCCTTTTCTCCACACACGAAGACATTTATTCATTTAGGATATGAATGGTTGACCCAACGGCGAAAGAACCAAGACATCAGGCTCTGGTATTTTTATGTACACAAAACACAAGACATTTATTCATCAAAATAATATGTTGCACGTATGAGCTGGGCGCGTCTAATTTTTTTTGTCTCTGCAGAATTGTGGTATTGCATGAGGTTTAAATATCTCGCCTATGTTGTATCATCTTTATTTGGGTCAAATGGAACGCGTCTATGTTTGTATGTGTCTGAACAAATGAATAAATAAAATAATAATTGAATAGCTTTTTAGGGTTGCAGCATTTCCACAAACTAATAAGTACTCATTAAAACACCTACATTTCTCACCTGCAGCTCTGGGTTGTAAAATATTACGCTTGACACAATTAGGATAAAAACGTCTTTATATGGAAACTCTGTTTACATTTATATTTTTGGTGGTTCTTTTGAAAAGAACCAGGGTTTTTTCTTTTGTCTTGCATGGTTAAGCGCCCGCAAAATGTCCTCTAAAGTATCCGTATCTTCCTGCCACGCTCCAGGGTGCTATCTGTATCTTCTCGCCATTTCGTACATTGGCCTGAAAAATCTGGATCGTAGATTTCCTTGTCTGCCTTCAACGAATAGAACTACACGTACGGGCCGGTTCGACACACGCAGGTTTTGTTTTGCAAATTTTATTCAACTTTTAACTACGAATTATTTCTGACAAAAAATTACCTATGGCATGCGATTAATTAAAAAACACAAAATCTGACATTTTACAACTTTTTATACAGACACAAATACACTAGAAATGTATTTTAATAATGTTTGACCTTGTACAAGGCATTCTGAGCCAGCTTCATAATTCTCTTTACGTTTCGAAATGCTGTTATTAAAATCACGCGTGCACCGGTAAACTGGGGCAATGGTGGAATCCCAAAGCTGTGTGCACTTCGCACTGAAAGTGAAACCCGTGTGCTTCTAACTTTTCTTTCGCCGCATTAATTTCCCGACCGAAGAATTGGGCGTGGACAACAACAATTCGTGTGGAAGTTCCTGGAAAGTGTTGTGGCGCAACAGGTTCTGACGCTGACGATAATCTGCCAGAAGACTTTGAATACAGTGACCGTTACTGGCTATACCATTCCGTTAACGTACTGGTTGTTATGGTCTTTTACAACATGGAACAGAAGCCGAACCAAACTGTCTCCGTCCCCACTTTTTCGTGCTTTTATGAGGGAAGACGTTCACTTCGTGTCCTCATTGTGTAGGGTGTTGAAAATAATTTCCTAATAAATAAATAAATCATGTATATAATATTCTCCCTTCTGGCATCTACCTGCTGGATTTCTTCCAGTCTCAACGGATCATAGGTCGTCATAGCAACGCGTTGTCCAGGTATTTCTTCATCATTTGGCAATGGCTGTTACCGCCTCTTTTTTCAACAAAGTCAGGCAGGTGATTGGTAGACAGATTGAAAAAACTTTATTTAGGTACGCTAACCACGTCAACAAATCCTGATTTCCACGTTTGGAGTGTATAAAATATCATAGTACAAACTTTAAGAGATTTAGGACCTATCTCATTTAGTAATTTGAAAATTAATATTGCTTTGGCCTTCATTCTGCTTTAACTGGTTCCCATCCTAATGCACTAAGTACAACTGTTGAATCCACGTGATCGCTCGTGACAGAAACGATCTTATCGGCCAGCATGATACGATGAAAGATGGCAGCCAAAGAAGTCTTGCAAGAGTCCTTAGGCTCAACGAAATCTAGCTTTCGTATGTTTGTGGCATTCGGCATGCTACCATGCAGGCACTGATAGAACTTGTTGAGGACCTTCACTCTTCTCTGCAGATCAGGGAATAAATTGTTTATCCCATCTGTAAAACGCGCCCAGGAGTAGATAACCCCCCCTTCCCATATAGCGACGGAAGTGATTCAAGCGAATGACGTCAACAGGGGGTGTACGTCCGGGCGTTCGTACTTAGTGTACGTACTTAGCGTGCGTCCAAGCGTTCGTCCAAGAGTTCGTACTTAGTGTACGTCCAGTTTAGTAAGCATTATGTAATTGTATTGCACATGTCCTGACCAAGTATGCGTTCTTCAAGGTCGAATAATGTTGACGAAGTTTCGCCCATGGAATTTCGGAAGCTATGCAATTTGTTAGAGACAATATTTGCACAAACTGTTTCTTGCGAGGTTTATGAGCTTTTCGAAGAGAGGTGTTGTGGTTGTAAACTAAATCGCTTTAGTCAGAGTGAGTGTCTTATGTTATCGTATGAGGAGAGATCGCAGATGTATGATTTGGAAGCCATAGAGCGAGTTAGCAAAAAAGACGTGGTATGGAATAAGTTTGTTGAGGTGACCAAAGTTTTAGAGCTTTAGTGGGATGAAAACGTGTTTGAATATTGGAATCAATTTTAGGAGAGACCCCATTTATGTTAAATCAATGATGAGTGTGGAGAACAGTGAGATGCTGAGTATTCTAGACCAACTTTCTAACTGCAAAGAGGATTGTTGTGATGACCCACTTGAACCTGGGGCTATGGTCTTTTTCTCAATGCCCCCTAGTTTTAAGTATACTGTGAAAGCGACAGACGAGCAATTTAGAAGTCATGAAGAAGATCATTATAAGGCATATGTGGAATATTTGAGAAGTAAACTTTGAGATTCAGTGTAAATATGTTAATAATCGAGTTTCGTTTTTATTCTTTTTTGTAAAATTGGTGGTGGTTCTTAAAAGAACCGGTGTTTTGGGTTTGTCTTTACTGTTGCAGCCACATCGCAAAAGCCTCTACTTCCACTTTTGCGCAGTGTTGATAAGCGTTGCTTTCCAGGTGGTTCCCACAGGTTTCTAACCAGATCAAGTGATCAAATAGTTTTTCAGCTTTGGGACAATTAAAGCATTCCAAATTTACGGCCGGAATACGGAGACTCGCCAGCAAATCCCTTTCGTAATGTCCGCCTTTGAAGGCAATTGTAGAGTTTGAATCTATCTGTATTTCACGGTAGAAATTCTCTACAATTGCCTGCAAGTCCGAAATTTGAAATGCTTTAGTGCCCCGTGGAACTCCGAACGGGAGTCTATGTATATTCTTCTGGACGAAGTTACACGTTCTCTTGTCTTTGTCGTTGAGCTCGTTCCAGTGTAAGCCAATATCGAAAAAGAACGACGAGGCTTCAGAGTCTCCGACCTTTATGACTCCCAACTCCTTACAGAAAAATTTCTTTCCAATAATATTTTGCTCTTAAAATCAGTAGGAAAACGTGTTACTCCTTTATCTCCCTTTTGAGCCAGCATTGGAACATTTTAAAAACTTTGGGAAGGATTATGAAGCGACTTTTGATGAACTTGAGGAGTTCAAGCTTTTGCTTTAAGGCGCTTTATAAATTTTGTTTAAAGGCTTTATAAATTTTGTTTAAAACATAACTTTCTGTATTAGTTTATGTGTGAATTATAGGATGTTTAAAACACTGTGTGTTAGTGTATGCGTGTGTCTTAGCGATGTAAATTCAGAGGGAGCTTGCATGTATACAAGATGTGAATGCATGAACATCGAGTTTCGTACAATATTCTTTTTGTAAAAGTAGTGGCTCTTAAAAGAGCCGGTGTTTTTGTTTCTTCTTGTTACCACTCAAAACCGCTGAAGTCAACATCTAATATATCATCAATATCTACCACTGCCGAACTACTCGTCTCCGGTTGTTTCTCTTCGACCACTGGTTCTATGACTGTTTCCTCTTGCTGCTGACGACGCCTGCCGTTTTGCTTCGAATTCTTGCACAAATGACATGTTGTTTTCAGTAGCATACTTATAGAATTCCTTATATTTTTCAAATTCACTTTTTCGTTTCCTACGATTTCTTCGTGAGCGCTCGGCTTCTTTTTGCTTCTTCTCCATGGCGAGTACTAGCCTAAATGCCCTGTTCGTTCTCTTTAATTGATTCAAGGCACTAATTGAGTTTTCTTCCTGTTTGTGCCCCCGCGCAGTGTGGCGTCGCACGGAAAGGTCGCACGCAAAGGTTAAGCGTTGAATTAAGGTCGCACACGAACGAACATGATGTGCGCGTGATTCAACTCACTTTACACTACGTTTAGGGGGGCCGCTGTACACTAGGTTTATCGTCAATAAACATCAAGTATAAATCAGTTCGAAAAATAAATCCAAAAGGAACACGGCTTCGCCTTTTCTCCACACACGAAGAATGGTGTTCCATAATTCACATTCATCAAATTTTTCACGACACATTTTCGCAAGTTTATGATGTCCATCGCACCGAGGATGAGGCTGCTCCGTACATCTCCAAGCTGTTATGGCTTTTTCATACATGTAGCCTTCGTCTTCTGTACAAAAGAAATTGCAACTGGGATTCTGACCGCAAAACCAAAATGATCCATTGCTTGTTGTGGAATTAGCAGCAGGTTTTCCATGTAAGCACTCCATCGTACAGTTCTGTTGACAAGTAATGAAAACTGGCGCACGATCTCATCCTTATATATCGTTAAAGTACGACCGCTTCCGGTGACGTAAAGATCTTGCTCAAACTTGTTCATGTCCTCAGAATTTATCCTCTCTCCAGTATGAAAGATAATTCAAAATTGATTCAAATTCATTATCCTCGGTGTTTTCACGAAGATCCATCAGCGAGTAAACAAACGTTGAATCACGACTTTTCTCTAAACTGTCGAAGTGCTCACGAACATCTTTATGATACTGTAACTTCGTCACTCTAATAGCCTCAACAAACTCCCTCCAAACCATACGCTTAACAATCACTCGCTCCATGGCTTCCAAACCATACGATTGCCATCTCTCTTGTTCTGATAACATGAGACAGTCATGCTGGCCTTGACTCGGATGGTCGTACTCACAACCGCAACATCTCTCTTTAGTAAGTTTACCAACTTCGCAAGCAACAGCCTCTGCATATATAGCCTCTAACAAACTAAAAAGCCTTTTATAATCAGAGGACGAAACTTCGTCTGCATGAATACTGTTGGCCCAGTTCGATTGCTTAAAATTTTGTGAAAAATTCATCTTCAAAGGCTTAGGATGCAGTGAATAAACGAGCAGTCTCTTTTATAGACAAGTGCAATACAATTACGTAATGCTCACTAAAACTGGACGTACACTAAGTACGAACGCTTGGACGTACCACGTACGAACGCTTGGACGAACGCCCGGACGTACACCCCCATGTTGACGTCATTCGCTTGAATCACTTCTGTCGCTCTATGGGGGGTTATCTACTCCCAGGATCGGATCGGGGGTGAAAGTCAATCATACCGCACAAATGCGCGTGCAGATTATCCACGGAAATCCTCCTTTTGATATTGTAAAAATTGTTCCAAGATATTCAGAAAGCGTATCTATCTGACACTTCGATGACATCAAAGTCTAACACAATCTGTAGTAGTAAAACTTTTAAATTATTTCACCAGGAAAACGTATTAACCATAATATCTGTAGTAATAAAACTTTATTTCACCAGGAAAACGTATTAACCATAATAGCTATCTAACATACAGCGCTCACATGCAATATTACAATATTTACAAAAACAGAGAACGTCACTATTATTTACAGATCAGTCGGTGTTTGCAATTATTTCAAAACAGGTCTTCAAGATGGGTAGTAAAGTTAAACTTGTAATGGAATATCTTACGACGTGTCTGTTTCGCATCAGTTATTTTGAAGATCGACGTTTCGCTTAAGTTGCTCTCATTCACTATAATTTATATACTGTTTGTCATTAAAAGGAGTCGAAACACTTATAAGGAATGGCGAATCCCAACTAGAAGACAAGCATTTTGCCGACTGATGATAATCAATAATTATATATAGAATTGTTTTTGTAAAGCCCTGATCAAACGAGAACGCAAGTCATCGCAAGTTTTAAGTTGCACTTGCTTGCGTCTCGTTTGACCACCAACTTGCGTTGACTTGCGATGACTTGCGAATGATTTGAGCTGGTTCAAACTTCATCGCAAGCTTTTTTAAACTTGCGAGCACTTGCGATACGTTTGATCAAGAAGTGCAAGTTCAAGCAAGTTTTTGAGACCAGTTTCCATGGAAACCAAAGGAAACCATACTCCCTATAGTCCCCTGGTCTCTCAAGATGTTATAAAAATGACCTTTTTCTGATCTTCGCTTAATCCATTGTCTTGTTTTTCCACGTTTCATGCAAGTCGAGAAAATAACACAGTGTTGTTGGCAGCTTTCGCTTCATTTTACATGGCATTTTCAAAAGTTTTTACATTCGTTTAAAATGTGTTTAAATGATGGCCATACAATTTTGCAAAATTACAAAATTACCCGGTACACGGGCCAAATATTGTAAATTGTTGCGATAACTTGCGTATCGTTTGATCGGTCCCATCGCAATTCAGGGCAAGTTTACTTGCGATGATTCGCGTTCTGGTTTGATCAGGGCTTTAAAAGCGACAAATTACATATTGCAATTTGACTTTTAAATATGAAATTGCAACTTTCCCAGTCACATTTTCAAATCATTTTTGCGGCCTTATATAGGCACAAGTTACAATGTGAGACACGAAGTTTTTTTTAGATTCACTTATCTGAAGGAATTTGTTTGGACCGTTCACTTCGTATAGTACATTGTTTGCAACAGAACAGTAGAGCGATGTTAGTTAGCTCAATTTCTTTTGAACTGGTACCTGAAAGAAATATACAGTAGGGTTTTCGCAATGATTGAACAATAAGTAGTGCACATTATCATGAAATTATTGCTCAGTTTGGTACTGCTCAGCGGTGGTTACTGATTAATATCTCCGTTTGGGACATGAACCTCATCTTCAACATGTAATGCATTAATATCATGTCATCCACGGGGTTGTTGATTGGATCGTAGTCCATCAATGATCTGTCGAAGCTCGTCATGTATAACCTGATCATCTTTTTTTGCTTTTCAAAAACCTGTAGTCTCCAATTAACCAGGTCTTGAAGTCCGTCACTGTAAATTCCTGGATTTTCTCTTTGACGATTCAATAGCTAAAAGAATCATGAAGGTCTAGGTAGGCCAAAATCCAAATATATACTTGACTTCTTCAGGTGGTGTTGTAAGTTAATGAACAAGCAGATATTCCTTGTCCAAATATGTCTTCGCTGGACCACATGCCAACAAATCACCCACTCTCCTCTTCTTTTTGTTTATTATTATTATTATTACTATTATTATTATTACTATTATTATTATTACTATTATTACTATTTGTACTATTAGTACTGTAGGTAACACCCCCCCCCATCCAGCGACGGAAGTAATTCAGGCGAATGTATGACGTTATCAGGAGTTTACGTCCAGGTGTTCGTACTTAGCGTGCGTACATTCTGTTACGTCATGCCTGTACCTTTCACGTAATTGTTTAAATGGGCCCAAACCAATTGAATAGGGCTAAGGAATGTTTTCTTTCCCGACCAAGTATGCGTTCTTCAAGGTCGAATAATGTTGACGAAATAATGTTGACTATGGAATTTCTGAAGCTATGCAATTTGTTAGAGACGATATTTGCACAAACTGTTTCTTGCGAGGTTTATGAGCTTTTCGAAGAGAGGTGCTGTGGTTGTAAACTAAATCGCTTTAGTCAGAGTGAGTGTCTTATGTTATCGTATGAGGAGAGGTCGCAGATGTATGATTTGGAAGCCATAGAGCGAGTTAGCAAAAAAGACATGGTATGGAATAAGTTTGTTGAGACGACCAAAGTTTTAGAGCTTCAGTGGGATGAATACGTGTTTGAATATTGGAATCAATTGAGGAGAGACCCCGTGTGTGTTAAATCAATGATGAGTGTGGAGAACAGTGAGATGCTGAGTATTCTAGACCAACTTTCTAACTGGAAAGAGGATTGTTGTGATGACCCACTTGAACCTGGGGCTATGGTCTTTTTTCAATGCCCCCTTGTTTTAAGTATACTGTGAAAGCAACAGGCGAGCAATTTAGAAGTCATGAAGAAGAAGATCATTACAAGGCATATGTGGAATATTTGAGAAGTAAACTTTGAGATTCAGTGTAAATATGTTAATAATCGAGTTTCGTTTTTATTCTTTTTTGTAAAATGGGTGGTTCTTAAAAGAACCGGTGTTTTGTTGTTTGTCTTTACTGTTGCAGCCACATCGCAAAGGCCTCGACTTTGACTTGCGCAGTGTTGATAAGCGTTGCTTTCCAGGTGGTTCCCGCAGGTTTCTAACCAGATCAGTTGATAAAATAGTTTTTCAGCTTTGGGACAATTAAAGCATTCCAAATTTACGGCCGGAATACGGCCAGCAAGTCCCTTTCGTAATGTCCGCCTTTGAAGACAATTGTAGAGTTTGAATCTATCTGTATTTCACGGTAGAAATTCTCTACAATTGCCTGCAAGTTCGAAATTTGAAATGCTTTAGTGCCCCGTGGCACTCCAAACGTGAGCTGTGTATATTCTTCTGGACGAAGTTACACGTTCTCTTGTCTTTCTCGTTGAGCTCGTTCCAGTGTGAGCCAATATCGAAAAAGAACGACGAGGCTTCAGAGTCTCCGACCTTTATGACTCCCAACTCCTTACAGAAAAATTTCTTTCCAATTTGAAATCCGTCCATGTCAAGGATCCCGACGATGTCTGCTTTACATTGCATGTTGGCTGATTGATTGTGATGTGATTTATTCGGCCGCCTTTTTATTTAAATGTCAATAACAACGTACGAACAGTTTTGTACGAACAATTGAGTGCGAACAGAGCCGTGCATACATACATACAAAAATTTATTTAAGCACGCTGGCCTCAACAACTCGGAGCTGATTTCCATGAGGGGCGTGATTTGGAGAAATATACAGTACAGGTGCGTACGCTTTGTAGTGTATACGCTTTATTGCACGAATAATTAGTACTTAGGACATTGTGCGTGAGACACTTATAATAATATGTTTAATCAGCGAAATACCAGTTTTGGTATATTAAGATACATACATAAAAAATCTACCACTACATTATACATACAAAAAATATAACAATTTTACTAATAACCTATAATTTAAAGTGCCTATGCGACAATTTTTTTTATGAATGAATTGCAAAGTTCATGTAAAATCATAATATAACTTGTTTTCTAAAACTTTGTATTCTCTCCTGTATGTCAAGATTTTCGACTTTCTTTGATATACAAATGTGACTTGAATGACGTCACACTGCATAATGAGTTTTTAGAAAGAAAACGTTTCCTTGCCAAACATGTAATAATTCCACTGACATTGAAAGTGATATACTTTAAGAGCTATCAAAGCGATTATTTCGTCTGTAAAGTTGAGATAATGAGAATTTTAACAAGCTACAACACAGTCTTCTATAAAAGCATTATGCAGTGTGACGTCATTTAAGTCACATTTGTATATCAAACAAAGTCGAAAATCTTGACAAATAGGAAAGATTACAAAGTTTTAAAAAACAAGTTATATGATAATTTTAAATGAACTTTGCAATTCAATCATAAAAAGAATTGTCGCATAGGCACTTTAAGCTTTCAAAAAACTGCAAAAATGTCGTAACAGTATTTGGCAACCAAGTTCATAATTGTCTTGTCTTGAATAGGCATAATATATCTAAAAATATCTTGTTGAGTGAACAAACAGAAAGAAAGATTTATTTTACACAAATAATTTATAAAAATATTTCTAAGACTAATGAATTTAGAATTTTTTTTTGTTTCTTCTTCTTCTTCTTACCATTTAAAACCGCTGAGGTCAACATCTAATATATCGTCTACCACTGCCGAATCATTACTCGTCTCCGGTTGTTGCTCTTCTAGCACCGGTTGCTCTTGCTTCATTGATCGCTCTTCTAGCACCGGTTGCTCTTGCTGCTGACGACGCTGCCGTTTTACTTCGAATTCTTGCACAAACGGCATCTTGTTCTCAGTAGCATAATCGTAAACTCCTTATATCGTTCAAATTCATTTTTCCGTTTTCTTCGATTTCTTCTTGAGCGCTCGGCTTCTTTTTGCTTCTTCTCCATTGCGAGTACTAGCCGAAATGCCCTGTTCGTCCGTTTTAATCGATTTAAGGCAGTTCATGTACGTACTAATTGAGGAGCAAACAAACAGGAGCTGTGTATATTCTTCTGGACGAAGTTACACGTTCTCTTGTCTTTCTCTTTGAGCTCGTTCCAGTGTAAGCCAATATCGAAAAAGAACGACGAGGCTTCAAGAGTCTCCGACCTTTATGACTCCCAACTCCTTACAGAAAAATTTCTTTCCAATTTGAAATCCGTCCATGTCAAAGATCCCGACGATGTCTGCTTTACACTGCATGTTGGCTGATTGATTGTGATGTGATTTTTTCGGTCGCTTTTTTATTTGAATGTCAATAACAACGTACGAACAGTTTTGTACGAACAATTGAGTGCGAACAGAGCCGTGCGTACGCTTTGTAGTGCGTACGCTTTATTGCACGAACAATTAGCACTTAGGACATTGTGCGTGAGACACTTATAATAATATGTTTAATCAACAAAATACCAGTTTTGGTATATTAAGATACATACATAAAAAATCTACCACTACATTATACATACAAAAAATATAAGAATTTTACTAATAACCTAATTTAAGCTTTCAAAAAACTGCTAAAATGTCGTAACAGTATTTGGCAACCAAGTTCATAATTGTCTTGTCTTGAATAGCCATAATATATCTAAAAATATCTTGTTGACTGAACAAACAGAAAGAACGATTTATTTTACACAAATTATTTATAAAAATATTTCTAAGACCAATGAATATAAATTATTTTTTTTGTTTCTTCTTTTTACCATTTAAAACCGCTGAGGTCAACATCTAATATATCGTCTACCACTGCCGAATCATTACTCGTCTCCGGTTGTTGCTCTTCTAGCACCGGTTGCTCTTGCTTGATTGATTGCTCTTCTAGCACCGGTTGCTCTTACTGCTGACGACGCTGCCGTTTTACTTCGAAATCTAGCACAAACGGCATGTTGTTCTCAGTAGCATACTCGTAGAACTCCTTCTATCGTTCAAATTCATTTTTCCGTTTTCTTCGATTTCTTCTTGAGCGCTCGGCTTCTTTTTGCTTTTTCTCCATGGCGAGTGCTAGCCTAAATGCCCTGTTCGTCCGTTTTAATCGATTTAAGGCAGTACATGTACGTACTAATTGAGTTTTCTTCCTGTTTGTGCCCTGTGTGGTCGCACGCAAAGGTTAAGCGTTGTATTAAGGTCGTACGCGAACGAACATGATGTGCGCGTGATTCAGCTTACTTTACGTAACGTTTACGGGGACCGCTGTAGACTAGGTTTGTCGTCAATAAACAGAAAATATAAATCGGTTCGAAAAATGTAGCTTGACGTACTGTTTGCACTGCTTTCACGGAGAAAACATCACAAAGTATTTGATCTATTAGTATGAATTTAGCTGAGAAAATTAGCGAAGCCCAAACCGTAGCTGAGCTCACGGCTTTGGAAAGTCTACATACTTTGAATGAATTTGAGCAGGGCTTATTGTTCGAGAGAAAAGTCGAAATTATTAGCCGTTTGCTAGAATGGGAAGCGAAAAACGAACGAGTTGGGCTTACTGCAAACCTTTCGGATTCTTGGACGCCGGAAAAGAGACAACAGTTTATGATGGATTGGCAAGACGACGACCCTTTGCTGCAGAACGAACGATTAGGACTCGCTTCGGACCTTATGGATTCTTGGACACGTGAACAACGAGATAATTTTATGATGGATTGGCTAGGCGATGAACCCTTATTACAAGTAGGTCGTGGACAGAAAAGATCCATCGATGAAGTGAATGACGGTGCAGGAACATCTGAACAGGTTAGCGATAACTTTTTTAGCGTATCGAATGTTAAGCAAGTTAAAGTGAAAAAGTTCAGCACAACTAGTATGGATTATGCAGTTCAATTTATGGACACGTTTGCGCATTTGGAACTTTCTCAATACCACGACCGTCTTCATGAAATATTTGAAAGTATATTGAATACTGTAACGCAAGTAATTCCTATGCAAGATCAAGATCGTTTTGTGTTGCAATCGCCTCAACTAGAAACCCCCAATTCTCTACCTTTCTTGCCTCGTCAGCGTCTTACAACTGAGCTGGTTTTAGCTGAATTTGAGCGTGTGTGACTCAATCCAATCATGAATTTCGTTTGAATGATAGTGTCAATGTCAATTTAATCCATGTTGAAATGCCTAAAGGCGGAACTGGCACGAAGCGAAGTGAAATTAATTTGGAAAAACATTTGGCCAAAAAAGGCTAAATTATACGGATCCAAAACACGGACGACATTTGTTTAGCTCGTGCTTTAGTTGTTGCCAGGGCCAATTGTAATTTGGTTCGACTAAAACCAGAACAAATACAACAATGATATCGCAGAGGCATTGTTATTTTAATTAGACTGCATTTAACAGATTATAAGACTTACGTATTCAATTATTATAAAAATTACTGATCATTCATAGACCTTTGCTGAAATGGCAACGTCCAGTACACTACATGTAAGACAAAATAATACATTAGTAAGAAAACATAAATATTGGTCATTGCATTTAATGTTTTGAGTTTTGTTATCTCAACATCTCGATCTCTTCTGTCACGTTGGATGAAATGCTTGCAGCCCAAATGTTTGCTTGTGCTTAATTCTTCAGTGCTTATTTCAAACCTGTACCTATATTCAAGCAGACTATCGCTGTTTTGCGCATATTTACTTCATTGTTTCAAGACAAAATGGTTAAATATTGAAAGTTGAGATATTTCTACGAGAACATGAGTCATATAAAGTTTTGTTTCCTCAACATCTCATTCTCTTCTGTCATGTTCGATAAAATGCTTGCAGCCCAAACGTTCAATTGTGCTTTATTCTTCAGTTCTTTATTCAAACCCAGTATTTTCGCTCGTCCAAAAACTAAATTATTTCAAATTATGTTAATTTAACACGAACAAAAAATGAACAAATTATCTGGTCTTCTAAACAAAGGTTGTGATTAAACTTGAGTCATTTTGAGTTTTGTTGCCTCGACATCTCATCTCTTCTGTCACGTTAGATGAAATGCTTGCAGCCCAATCAGTCAATAATTGAATCCTATTTTCTCTGTCTCCAAGTTTACCATATAAATGAGTGTGTATAATATATTTACAATTGCTCTTCCGATCCCCAGTAAGTTAAACTAGTTTGTCACTTTTTAATCTCATTATATTTCGCTGATCTCCATGTCATATTTTTGCTGCTTTTGACGGCGTTACACGCCATCCCTTCTTTTTTCGAGACAAAAATTTACGTGGTGTTTCCACAAACAAAACTATTATATGTTTTATCGCCATGCAAACATACAAAGAACTTAAAACGGTTAAATCTTTGAAGGTAGTGTAGTCTCTTTAAAACTTCAGTGACATATAGAGTTTTGTTGTCTTAATGTCTCGTTCTTTTCCGTCGCATTAGCCGAAACAAGCAGTCATTAAAGTTAATCCTTTAATTTTGGCATGTAAATCATCAATTTCACGTCGTAACGAATTTATTTCGTATTCAGATTCTTGTTTTTGAAGTTTAGTCCATGCAGTTAGTTTGTCAATATCACGAACATTTTGGACGTGGTATAGGTTTTCTGGTATTCAAGACTCAACATAATCTTCCCACAGAATCCTGTGGGAACTCGAAAGATCACTTCTTGTTTTGTGAGCGAAGACCCATTTTGAGTGTTTAGTTGTTTTTACAGATTGTACATGTGCAACTTCAACGTTTAAGCAAACAAATTGTTCTGGGGCAACTTCACGGAGGCCGGCTATATCGTTTTGTTGCCTCAACATCTCGATCCTTTCCTTCATCAAATGAATCCTATTTTCTCGGAATTTTAGTTTGGTAGTTTTAGCCACCTTCTAACAGCGCCTCGGATTTTGAAATCATACAATGCTACAAAGCAGGTATCACATTAGTTCGTGGAATATACATGTACTGGGAGCCATGTATAATATACATGTATATGTAAAAGAAATATACAATAGGGTTTTCGCAATTACTGAATAATAAGTAGTTCACATTATGAAAATATTGGACAGTTTGCCACTGCTCAGTGGTAGTTACTGATGATATCTCCGTTTGGAAGATGAACCTCATCTTCAATACGTAAGGCAATAATATCATGTGATCCACGGGGTTGTTGATAGAATCGTAGTTCATCAATGATCTGTCGAAGCTCGTCATGTAAGACCGGATCATCTTTGTTTGCTCTTCAAAAAGCAGTAGTCTCCACTTAACCAAGTCTTGAAGTACGTCACTGTAGATTCGTGCGGTTTCTCCTGGACGATTCAATAGCTAAAAGAATCATGAAGGTCTAGGTAGGCCAAAATCCAAATATATACTTGACTTCTTCGCGCTAACAACGCCGTGGATTTTGAAATCCATGAAATTGGGAATCCCCCCCCCTTGAGCAATTGGACAATACCAGCTGATGATACAAAGGAGATATCACATTTGTTCGTGGAATATGCATTCGTATATTCTACGAATTAGGAACATACGAATCTGAATAAGATAATCTGAAGACGGTTTCAGAGGCGCCTTATTCAGATTATCCAAATACTTTTGCAGGTTCACATCCGTACTGGGACCCTTCCCAAAGAAAGGAATCCCTAAAATAAAGATATACAACCTTAATATATTTGGCAGGTGCACGAGATATACCCCCTGCAGCAGGGCAAATGCCCGTAAGGGTTGATTGGTTATCTCTTCTTTTTGCCTTCAACATAGATTCTCAACGACGCTGACTTGCCAGTACTGTCGGCACTCGGCACTAATCAGCAAGTCACTTTTGTTCAAATGTTGGTTGTTTAATCGATCGATTTCGCTGTGCGTTCCCACAGATGCTCGGGCGAGTATTCCTATCTATGTTATCCAAAAGTCAGATGATTTAGAACCATACCTCCTATCTCGATCGCATTGTTTGGATCTACGGTAGATAATGCCCAATTAAAGTCTGCATTTGGATAGATGAACAGACATATAGGATCGCCCGGAACGTCACATGACAACTTTATAACATAACATAAGTTTATTTAGTGAGGGTAAAACACATAACATTAAAAACTGATAAACTTGTGGCTCTTCTAATATAGATACAATACAATATATTATATTGGAGAAAAAGATTTTGTACAAGAGAGAGAGGAAGGCTGGAAACCAAAACTAATGAACTTATGTAAAAGCTGAACGATTATGTACCATGTTAATAAAATAAAATAATATAATAAAATACGTGTAGTTTACTTTTGTTTTGAATAAAATTTTATTGAATTATCATCATTGTGGTATATTACTTTGTAAATATCACTTCTTCCAACAATCTGTAAAGGAGAGAGCGAGAAAGGAAAATAAATAACCCGTTAAACAGTTCTAAATTTTCTTGCTACAAAATTGACTAAAAAACAACAGAGAACTGGAAAGAATACAGAAAAAAAGTTTTGCATACTAACCCAAAGTTCCGTATTGTGTAGAAAGCTGTTCAGATTGGCGTCTTCTATTCTATTAAAAGAGCAAGCTTGAAAGCCATTTGCCTGAAACATGACTTCATATTGAGATATAGGGAGAAAAGCAAACTAAACATAAATGACATAACCACAAACATTACATGTATATTTCGCACATGTTTCATTCAAAATCATGTGTGCAATTTCTTCAATGTGGACATTATGCCGACGTTACTGTCGACGAAAAATGGATGTCCCACATGATCCACAGACGTCTAAAAAATGAGATTAATTTTAGTGTGCTAATTCAATGGTAATAGTTGATTCATACATGTACTAAAACAAACATTAATGACTAAACACTTACCAATGGTGCGGGGTGTTTCAGCCATCGTGACTGCATGATGCTTTTTTGTATCTATGCGAAGCATTTAATAATCATATAACTTTTGTTAAAGGTGATGTAAAGTCCGTAAATCGTAATATAAACAACGCTTTGTTTACATTTTGAACTCAGTGCTACAGTTGTAAAATATGATTCGATATATATTATACTGATTTTTAACACTCTTCTGGTTCGCTATGCTTGTAAATGAATGCAGAGTAGAGATTCAATTCAAGAAAGTTCGGAAGGTGCGAAATATTAATAACATTCCAAAGGTTGCTCCCCCACTGATGGAATGTGTTGATGTGCAGAATATTTGCGCAGAACGGACTTTACAGCATCTTTAATTAATGTTAGTTAATAATAATAATAATAATATACCATATTTATACAGGTTAAACTTGGTCAGCTAAAGGAATAGCTGCTATCACTCAAGGACCTGTTTAGACTAAATAATCTGTTCTATACTTATATAATAACTAAAAAGTTTTTGGCTTCAGCATTTATATAAAAATATTTAAAAATCCACTAATCAGTTTTCATAAAAAAGTTTCTACACTTTTGCTTAAAACGTAAAAGTGATGTCTCATTCCTCAAATCTTCTGGAAGTTCGTTAAAAACCAGAGCTCCTTGGAACGAGAACATCTTGCGTCCAGTTTCTGTTTTCACTTTTGGTAGTCTCAATTTTGAGTTGTGGTTACTGAAGAATAAAATTGTATCAAGTGTGTCATGAAAGCTAGAGGGATTCCCCAAATACAATGCACTGAAATTTAATGCAAAGATCCAACTCCCATATATACCCCCCAGAATTGACCAGTTACTACCAGTTCACTGGTCACTACTTTGTCTAATGCCGGATGAATAGACTGTAATCTACCAAAAAGTTTTCCACTGATTTTGATTATTCTTTGTGACATGAATCATGACGAATAAGGTTAATATCAACAACTACAAATGCAGTTTTTTTTTCATAGCAACAATGCAAATTTAATACTTTGAGCAAATTCAATGCTTTGCATAGATACATGTACGCATAGCGTGCCTACTTTTTATATTGTGCTATAAGTTTGTCTTCTTTTTTTATATGATCATTAGTAACAAATGGGACAAAAAAAATATCTGCCGGTATGAATGGTTGACCCAACGGCGAAAGAAAAAAGACATCAGGCTCTGGTATTTTTATGTACACAAACCAAAAGACGATTTAATCATCAAAATAATATGTTGCACGTATAAGCTGGGCACGTCTAAAATTTTTTGTTTCTGCAGAATTGTGGTATTGCATGAGGTTTAAATATCTCGCCTATGTTGTATCATCTTTACTTGGGTCAAATGGAACGCGTCTATCTTTTTATGTGTGTGAACAAATGAATAAATAAAATAATAAATGAATAGCTTTTTAGGGTTGCAGCATTTCCACAAACTAATAAATACTCATTAAAACACTTACATTTCTCACCTGCAGCCCTGGGTTGTAAAATATTACGCTTGACACAATTAGGATAAAAACGTCTTTATATGGAAACTCTGTTTACATTTTTAAAATATTTTTGGTGGTTCTTTTGAAAAGAACCAGGGTTTTTTCTTTTGTCTTGCATGGTTAAGCGCCCGCAAAATGTCCTCTAAAGTATCCGTATCTTCCTGCCACGCTCAGGGTTGTTATGTGTATCTTCTCGCCATTTCGTACATTGGTCACAAGCACGAAATGGTTGTCAAGCATGTACTGTAATTATAAAATTCCGTTAGTCGTGCGAGCTCTTCTATCCACCCGTTCTCAGAGATCTCCCTTCGCCTGGCCCAGTATCTTCGGTGTCTCTCGTTGTGTCACTCTCTTCTGTCGATACGCAGTGCCGTTCTCTTAGGACTCTCCGCTTTTTACCCAAGACGACTTATTACGTACATTTTGTGCGTCATCGCGTGGCCAAAGATGCACAGGCCCAGTGAAGCACTGCATTGAATGATGAACAGAGACATAGGGTCACCTGGAACACAATAAAGAAATACAAAGGGTATGTGAATTAAATATTTATCTGAGCATGGTCTTTAAAACCGTGTTTCCCTGCTCTTCCATGCAGTAGCACTTTCATTTCCTTTGTTTAATACTGAATGTATATACGAAGCACAGTAGAATTTACACACAAACCGAAAGAGAGCATAAATTGCTGGCACAGAATCTTTGCAAAGGTCATCCGGTTTGTGTTATTGTTGAGAATGTGAAATACGTTTGTATATTCTTTTACTCGCACGAGGTAAACTATTACAAATGTTTATATTCTAATGAAAATATTTGTTTCTAAAGTTCAGTAAAGTTCACTGTCTTTGCTCTTCAGAGTTATTGTCTTATGCTTTGGAGTTTTAACTTAGAACAGTTTTTGTGCTAACCATTGTTGGAATCCAAACACATGACTGTGCGTACTCAGAAGATTGACAACAGTGGGAACCAACTATCTTTGTTGCCGCTTTGTAAGAGTATAGGTATTCCATAGCACACGTGGTATTGTGGTTTGAGGTCAATTTCATACTGGGGTTGTAGTCTGAGGTCAAATTTATCTAAAGATGCTGAATGTGTATAAAATAAATGAAATACAAGTTCACTTTCCACATCGTAGAATGCCGCAGCACGAAGCATTGACTGTACATAATTTTCCAACCATTTACAGATATGCCACAGCATATCACGCAAATATTTTAACTGACTTGTAGCTTACGTAGAAAAATCTGGATCGTAGATTCCCTTGTCTGCCTTCAACGAATAGAACTACACGTACGGGCCGTTCGACACACACGCAGGTTTCGTTTTGCAAATTTTATTCAACTTTTAACTACGAATTATTTCTGACAAAAAATTACCTATGGCATGCGATTAATTAAAAACACAAAATCTGACATTTTACAACTTTTTATACAGACTCAAATACACTAGAAATGTATGTTAATAATGTTTGACCTTGTACAAGGCATTCTGAGCCAGCTTCATAATTCCCTTTACCGTTTCGAAATGCTGTTATTAAAATCACGCGTGCACCGGTAAACTGGGGCACTGGTGGAATCCCAAAGCTGTGTGCACTTCGCACTGAAAGTGAAACCCGTGTGCTTCTAACTTTTCTTTCGCCGCATTAATTGCCCGACCGAAGAATTGGGCGTGGGTTTTTGCAATGACTGAATAATAAGTAGTTCACATTATCATGAAATTATTGGACAGTTTGACACTGCTCCGTGGTGGTTATTGATTGATATCATTGTAGATTGGCGGGTTTTCTCTTGAACGATTCAATAGCTAAAATAATCATGAAGGTCTAGGTAGGCTAAAATTCAAATATATACTTAACTTCTTCCGGTGGTGTGTTGATGGTCTTGTAGAGTAATGAACAAGCAGGCATTGCTTGTCCAAAAATATGTCTTTGCTGGACCACATGCCAACATATCACCCTCCCTTCTTTTATTATTATTATCATTATTATTATCATTATTATCATTATTATCATCATCATTATATCTTTATTACTATTATTATTATTATTACAACATCTTTTTACACGGTTACTCAACCATGTAAATATTATTCATGTAAACATATTCAGAATTGATCTTGTGCATAGGATCCCGTACGATCACCTTATAACATGCATAACATAAATTGTAATATATAACATAAAAGATATAACATAACATAACAAGTTTATTTACTGAGGGTAAAACACATAACAGTAAAAACTGATAAATTTGTGATTCTCCTAACACATGTTAGGTTTTTATGTTGGAAAAGTTTCTTCTTTAATCTTTCCAGATATTCGGAAAGCGTATCTATCTGACACTTCGATGACATCCAAGTCAAACTTAATCTGAACTCATTCTGTAGTTGTAAAACGTTATTTCACCGGAGAAACGTGTTAAACATAACAGCTATTTAACATACAGCCCTCACACATCACATGTAATATTGCAATATTTATAAAAATAGAGTACGTCACTATTATTTGCGTATCAGACAAAGTCTCATTTTTCAAAACAGGTCTTCAAGATGGGTAGTAAAGGTAAGCTTGTAAAGATCTTACGACGTTTGTGTTTCGCATTAGGTCTTTTTTCAGCTCGACGATTCGCTTAGGTTGCTCACATTCACTATCTACTGTATTGGAATTAAAAAGAGTCAATTACACACTATATGAAAATATTCGACACACTATACAGTATATAGAAGCATTAAAAATCTCGTTTTTCAAAACAGGTCTTTAAGATGGGTAGTAAAGTTAAGCTTGTAAAAATCTTACGACGTGTGTGTTTCGCATTAGATCTTTTTTCAGCTCGACGATTCGCTTAGGTTGCTCACATTCACTATCTACTGTATTGGAATTAAAAAGAGTCAATTACACACTATATGAAAATATTCGACACACTATACAGTATATAGAAGCATTAAAAATCTCGTTTTTCAAAACAGGTCTTTAAGATGGGTAGTAAAGTTAAGCTTGTAAAAATCTTACGACGTGTGTGTTTCGCATTAGATCTTTTTTCAGCTCGACGATTCGCTTAGGTTGCTCACATTCACTATCTACTGTATTGGAATTAAAAAGAGTCAATTACACACTATATGAAAATATTCGACACACTATACAGTATATAGAAGCATTAAAAATCTCGTTTTTCAAAACAGGTCTTTAAGATGGGTAGTAAAGTTAAGCTTGTAAAAATCTTACGACGTGTGTGTTTCGCATTAGATCTTTTTTCAGCTCGACGATTCGCTTAGGTTGCTCACATTCACTATCTACTGTATTGGAATTAAAAAGAGTCAATTACACACTATATGAAAATATTCGACACACTATACAATATATAAAAGCATTAAAAGAGGATAATAAAAGTTGGTGTCAAATTTCTCTCAATTAAAGGCAGGATAGCAAATTGTAAATTCGTCTATGTCTGGGCAAGGCACGATTTATTATTTAGCCCCAAAGATAAATCAGTGAAACGTAGTTGTCCCATGCGTCACTGACAGTAGGTATGATATACTTATAGAACACTCGATCAGAGACCCTTCAGGGAGACTCTTCCCCGTGCCGCGTTCAGTCGCCAAGCCCGACCAACGTATAGGCATTTGCGCGCGCATGTTGACCTGAACAAAGTCACTGAAAGGAAGTATGTAATTGTAATTGGCTCAAGTAAAATATTTGATTATAAAAATTACTAATCTTTCATAGACCTTTGCTGAAATGTCAACGTCCAGTACACTACATGTAAGACAAAATATATTAGTAAGAAAACATAAATATTGGTCACTGCATTAATTTATTTTAATGTTTTGAGTTTCGTTACCTCAACATCTCGATCTCTTCTGTCACGTTAGATAAAACGCTTCCAGCCCAAATGTTTACTTGTTCTTAATTCTTCAGTGCTTATTTCAAACTTGTACCTATATTCAAGCAAACGTTCGCAGTTTGGCACATATTCACTTGATTGGTTTAAATTAAGACAAAACGGTTAAATATTGAAAGTTGAGGTATTTCCATGAGAACTTGAGTCATATAATGTTTTGTTTCCTCTACATCTCGTTCTCTTCTGTCATGTTAGATAAAATGCTTGCAACCCAAATATTCAATTGTCCTTTATTCTTCAGTTCTTTATTCAAACCCAGTACTTTGCTCGTCCAAAAACTAAATTATTCCAAATTATGTTAATTTAACAAGAACAAAAAGTGAAAAAATTATCCGGTCTTCTAAACAAAGGTATTGTGATTAAAACTTGAGTCATTTCGAGTTTTGTTGCCTCGACATCTCATCTCCTCAGTCACGTTAGATGAAATGCTTTCAGCCGATTTAGTCCATAAATGAATCCTATTTCCTTCAAGTTTAGAATATAAATGTGTTTACAGTATATTTAGAATTGCTCTTCTGATTGCCAGTAACTTAAACTAGTTTGTCATATTTAATCTCATTATATTTTGCTGATCTCCATTTCATATTTTTGCTGCTTTTCACGGCGTTACACAACATCCCTCCTTTTTTCGAGACAAAACCGTCAAATCATGGATGGTAGTCTCATTAAAACTTCAGTCACATCACATACAGAGTTTTGTTGTCTTAACATCTCGTTCTCTTCCGTCGTGTTAGATGAGAAGCTTACGGCCCAACCATGCAGTCATTACAATTAGGGGGAGCTTCACCTCGAAATTTACTTTAACTTAGGCCAATTTTAACAATCGTTTTCAGGCATGTTTTAAGACAAAATATGCATAAACTATATATTTTTAGAAACTACAGATATTAAGCTACAAAATGGAACAAAAATTTTTTTCAGTGTTCGTAATCAGATTGAAATTTGACACCACAGAAGAGAGTAGTATATAGAAAACTAAATTCTAATGGCCACTTTGCCCCCCCATAAAATCTCTTTCAATATGTTGTGTATTCAAGTGAAATTGCACATGATGGTAGCTAGGATATTGAACTATGCTCCTATTACCCATTTTTTTGTCATTCACCATGGTTGCTATGGTAACGTATAAAACAGATTGCACATAGAATTTTCACTGTAAATCCTGTTAGAAAATATATATTAAAAAAATGGGTAATAGGAGCATTCTACATACCTTGGCTACATGTGTGCCAAAAATGGTACATTTTCGTTAAAAGAGTAAGAAGATAGCCTTGGGGGGCAGTTGATGAGCGGCCGAATATCGCAATTTGAGAAAAAGGCAGTTAAAGTCCAAGTAGACTTGAAACTTGTGATTCTAGTGTTTTTTTACTGTTTTAAAGTGTTATTCTTTCCTTGTCTGCTTGCTCTTGCCTTCCTTAGGAGTAGTTTTATCTGTCTTCCTCTTTCTCTTGCTTGAACCATTGAAATTATCTTCGTTAAATGCCGCGCTTTGATATGTTACTCCTTCTAATGCCTTCAATCTGGCCTCTTCAACCAATTTCGCCTGTCGGATCTTCTGCCTTGCTTCTTTAAATTCCCTTTGGGCTCTTGCATTTGCTTGCTTCACTCTCTTCTTATTCTTTTTCCCATTTCCAGCTTTTGTATAGTAACCACCAGAGATCTCCAACTCTTTCATGACGCCATGTCGACCAGCCGCACCAATGTTGAATTGCATGATTGCAGAGGCAGCTGCTGTCTCAACAGATTTTATCCCTCTGTTCCTATGTTTAGGGCATCTGTTCCACACAAGTGAGTTGACAGACTCATTAGCATTCTGTGAGAGCCCTAGTAAGCACCTTTTCAGCAGCTTGTTCTCACTAAGTCGGTCGAATAACGGTATTAAAAATTCTAAAAAGACTGGATCCAGATGGTATGACTTGTCGAGAAAAGGAGTATTGGTTCCTACTGCTTTGTCTCTCTTGAATGAACACCAGGGACTTTCTCCATGAGGACAGTACTGATGCCTCTTCTTTTCATCCACAATCTTCACGCTGTGGTACAATACTCCTTTTATCGCACATTGCATTCTCTTTACTGCATCCTCCACTTCTTGTTTACTTTTCGCTTTTTTGTCCACGCACCGTCTAATGGCATTGCCATAATATTTCTGCAGTTTGTCAATCATAGGCCTGGTGAGTCTTCCTGCTCTTCCTCCCACCGGTTTACCATCTGCGAGCTTTGACTTTCCAGACAGAGCTATCAGGTTTTTCCCCATACGCTTCTGCACATGTCCGACACAATCAAGCTTGCTAACCCGATGGCAATTGTCATTGCTTGTGCTATGTTCTCTCTCCCAATTAGCATGTGCTTTCGATTTCAACCACTTTTGGTACTCTGCTGACTGTTTGTCCATATTTTCATATTTCTCACAATCATCACAAACCCCATATATATCCCACACTTCTCCATGTGCCTTGCTATCACCATCACATACCATATCAATATACCGGAACTTGCGCTTCTCGACAGATATCTACTCCACAAAATTCTGGCTGCTTCTTTTTCCATAGCAGGACTAGAACCATTATAATTCTTTTGGCACAGTCCACTGGCCGCATGAGCATCTTTCCACTCTTGGTATTTCTCGGGATTGCTTTTGTGTTTCTCTGCAGCTTTGCAAAGTTCACAGACCTTTGATAAAACAACATAGTCCAAGACCTCCCCAGTATCAGCAGAAATGACAATTCCAACTCCATAGTTGGCCGTGAAGCCCCTTTTGCTCCATGTACCATCAAATGACACGGCAACATCAAGAATTTCTGCATCATCCTTCTGCAGGAATGTGCGTACTCGATGGCCGGCATCGTTCAACCTTTCTTCCAAAACTTTTCGTGTTGCTAAGTTCACCGAGCGATTATGTTTTTGATAAGCACTATCACTTACTGGGGGTGGCATATTTAAAATTTTGCAAATGGTTGCAAGAGCCTCTCTGCCTAAGCCCAACTCACCCATGGCAAAATTTGTTCTCCGATTTACATCAAAAGAACGAGCTTTTCCCTCGACTGGCTTCGAAGTATCCATGTCCACTTTCTGTCTACATTTGGTGCATTCAAAATAGTAGCTGCTGCTCAATCCAGCACGTTTTGAAGCATCTTCACAAGTTATGATTGTCCCATTCTTACATTTGTGCATCGTTTCAACAGCTTTCCGTATGTTCTCAATATAAACAATCCAGTATCCGTCTTTTTCCTCTTGTGAATTCTGTCTTGTAAATTCGGGAGTTTGGGGTAGTTCAGAACTAGCATTCTCCAGTTTTCTTGCCGATGTTGACTTTACAGTAACCAAATCTTCGTTATTTATCACTCGATCTTGAGTAATTGCATTTTGTTGGCTGGCAGATTGAGAGCCAATATTTTCGCCATCTTTGCGCAAATCAGCGAAACGTTTCCCTTTGAAAAGGTTTTTCTTCGTTGATTTGTTTCTCACACGCAACTTTGTGCCTTCTTTAGAACCTTTTGGCATTATTACAAGCAAAAAATACAACAAAATATAGCGACAAAATAGCGATTCAGCAGAATATATTCTCAAACCTGTTTCGAATGTTGACCACAGTATGCAAATCAGAATGTAAATAAGCAAAATTATGCAATAAGCATGTACCTATGCCCCCCTCGTATCCCTAATACACACATTTAGCATAGTAGCCCTATTCAATATTTTTACATCAAAATGGCCCAGAAAAACGGCCTTTTCAGAGGTTTTTTGAATTCCGTTTCCATGATAACCAGCTGCAAACAATCGACAGATTTTCAGGTTCTCTACCAAAAGTCTATTTTTTAATGGTAAAACGCATAAAAATTTAAAAAAACATCAGTAGTTGATAAAGTACATGTTAAGGTATACTATTATGTTTTTAAAATTTTGATATTTTTTTCCAGTATCACCAAATTTCTAGGTGAAGCTCCCCCTTGAAGTTTCTTTTGTTTATTGTACGTTTGTTTTAAGACAATTTTCGATCATTTTTTATTGTTGCAACATGTATTAAGTTATTGGCAACCTTCTCTTGTGGTTGGCAACCTTCTCTACGCAGTTTCCACAGAGTTTATTTATTTGATTTGGTGTGATTGGCATTCTACGCAGTGCCTCCACTTTCAAAAGTTGAAACTTAGCTGACTGGAAACTGGGTTACAAAGCCTAACTTTATGTAATTTGTGGGACCAGAATTTATCTCGGAATAATTGAATGCTTAAACTCCTCATTACATATTATATATTTTCTGCAATAATCTATCGTTAAGATAAAAATTAGGCAGTTAAGGGAGAATTAAAATATCAATAATACCATTTATTATTATTAATTGGTTTTACTGCACAGTGAAATGAACAAATTTCAGTAAAAGAATAAAACCATATCTGGACAAAAGGGATTCTTCTTGGAATACAAGTTTAACTAAAAAGCCTGTGAAAACTATCATCCAAAAAAGAAAAGGTTTGCCATTTTATAGGTATATTTCATTTGGCGTTGCTTTTTATCTTGGCGAAAAAAACAATGAAATCGAATTTCCATTGACCAGAAACAGGGGCAACACACTGTTCCATATCTTTAACTATTAACAGTAATTTCAAGGTGAAACTTAAAAAGTGAGTATCATGCAACTGATCCTTTATTCAAATGCATTGTTTACAAACAGTTTGTGAATTTTGCAACCAACTTTGGAACAAAGTTTGCAACATTTATGGAAAAGTTATGGAATCAACTGTAAAAGTATTAAACTTATACTACTTGATTTCATATTACTTTTCCCCAAATGTTGCAAAGTCTGTTCCAAAGTTTGTTGCAAAGTTCAAAAGTTAATAATTTTATTCACAAACTGGTAAACAATGCATTTGAATGGCTTTTTTTAGTTCAAGGTCCAATCAAAGGCTTTGTTTACAATCCAGCTTGTGAATTTGAATATGAATCTTTGAACTTCACTAGGAAGTTGGGAACAAAGTTCGCAACATTAAGGGAAACGTTATGTGAAATAGACTGTATAACTAATCAGATTCATCTATTTTAATTCATCAACTTCCTGTTGAATAGTGTTGGGATTTTTTAACCTCAAGGGCTGGTAAACCAAACAAAAATAGAATGCAATGATATTGTCAAAAAAGTATAGAGGAGAAAGCACAGGCAAATTGAAACCCATACAAACAATGGCTACACCATTTTGTGGGATACCAAGTGCGGAAAGGACCTCTTTGCATGATACTCACTCTAATTTGTTCAATGTGGTAATCTACCAAGTTTAATTTCAATGTTTGAATAGGCTATTGACAAACTGAATTATTTTATTTCATTGGAAAGTACACAGATGAAAGTTACTATAAATTTACCTGAATCAGAAGGCACACCAGACACAAAACCTCCTTGTATTCCTGAAAAAGAAGGCTCATCACTCAAAAGACTGATAATTTTCACCATGGTAGTGGTTAGTGGTTTTGCTGCAGGATCTTCACCAGTTTTTCTTTGATACTGCAGTATCCCAGAATTAGTTTTGTAGCAATTTGGGCCATGTTTTGCTATTTTTGCGAATTTCTTTTGGTGTGCATTTTTCATGCCACAAGCTGTTAATCTGGGAAGCCATAGTTTCCCACAACTTTCGCTTTTTAGCATTTGTTATTTTGCTACTAAATTGGCCAACCAATGTGTCCATATTTTTTTCAACTAAATTAACAGACAGATTCGGCTGCAGTGAAATTCTGTTTTCTTTTCATTCCTTTTTCATTACTTACAGGAATTGCAGCGACCACTTGTTCGTCAATAAATCTTATAATAAATTATGTCATTATAAATTAATGTTGAGAACCGCTGCCCCAAATGCTTGAATTGATAAAATGATGGTGGGAAACAGCGGGAAATTAATTTAAATCATGAATAAGTGAAACATTTGTATGGTTTGAAATAAACAGTATGTAGTCAGTGAAACTAGTTACCATTAAGCTAAAATGGCGGGATTTATACAGGTAAAATTATATACTATAATGTATGGGCATTGCATGTCATCAAGATTTTGTATTTTTATACTTATGGAGTAATGATCCATCCACGTTGTATCATATATTACCAGTATGATTGTTACTGATCTATTTGTTATATTTGTAACTAAGATAGTAAAGGTAGTAATTTATTATAGGTAGTAAAACTAGTAATGCATGCTTTCGGTGTAGGATTTCAATTGGGACTAATGGTTCTGTGTCCTCCACCTGTCATTGAAAATGTAAATATTCATTGGCGAATTCATTAAATTCAAATTCAAAACATTTGTTGCTGATAGGAAGGAATGGAAGAGGTTAAAGTACTGGCAAGTAATATGTGTGCCCTGCCTGTAGAGAATATTCCAGGAAACAAGATGATCGAGCCATAGGCTATGTTTTTTCTTCACAAAAAAGAAATGAAAGCACATTAACCATGTACAGAAACACATCTTATCTGAATAAATTTATTTCAGTTTCGGTAAGATCACAACTACCCACACTGGCCTGCAATTAAATGGGTATGCTTTATTTGATGCAAAATTTACATGATTGAGAACTTCCTATCTTACAGAAATAGCAAAAATTCAAGAGTGGTTTTCAATCACAGAAGAAGCTATTAAAGAATTAAGGGAACAACAGTTACTAATTAAGTTGGAATCAATGACCATCAAAAATGAACATCCCCCACCAGATGCATTGGGCTGTAATCTTTCTTAGTACAGTTGTTATTCACTTCAGTTGCTTGGAATAAAATTCAAGATTCTTGTAGGTGCACATTAAACTCCAATTTAGCTGGCAAATACAGTAAATATATACAGTGAACACTTCACAAACAAAAATTAAGAAGAAATCCATGTATGCATGAAAATACAATTTAAATCAATTAAACCTCTATCTCATTTTTTACAGTAACAAAGTTAAGAGAAGATGGGAAATGCCATACATGCCAAGAATCAACATACAAAAACATGATCATGTGCGAAAAATGTTCAACATGGCACCATTGGTAAGAGGCCTACTCTAGGGTCCAAGATCACCTAAAATTGCCTAAGATCGCTCAAGATCGCCTAATATTGACAAATATTACATACAAAGAAATAAGCATCTTGGCACTTTACAGGGGGTCTGAACTGAGAGAGGGCATAGTGGGTGAGTGGCACCAACTTTGTTTCAAAGTAGTTTACCCTGCAAGGTTCCTTTGCATATTAGACAGTGAAAAATGTGGCTTTTAAAGTGATAAAAGTTGCCCAAACCCACTTTAGTAAACTAGCTATTTTATTGTTTGTGTATACGTTCTTTGATCATTTAAAACTTTCTTTATAGGATACATTGTTTTAGATATTTTAATTACATACCCCATAATTTTCACTAGTTTTGCTAGAATTGCATTGGTTTCACTTTGACATACAGTACCACCATGTTATGAATGTTAGATAGGACTAGTTTCACATCTAATTATATGATTAAATTTTTGCCAAATAGCGGACACATTGCATGAAAATTAATTAATTAGCATGCATAAATTTATATAGCATCTTCAAAATGTAAACGAATCATTTGTTTACATACAGTACAAACTTGACCAACCCCTTCAATATAATTAACAAAGAAAATTTACTTTAATACGTGTATACAGGGTGTATCAAAAAAAGCGCAATCCTCGACTGAAATGTAAATTGCTAAACAAATAATAGACGAAAACGTTAAAGTTTACATTCATTTTAAAGCGTAGCCATTCAGCTTTCTAACAGTGGGTTGTTTCTTAAATTTGACTCATTGGTTCGCGGCTAATAATACTTTACGTTATTGCGATTGGAGATTAAAAAAATTGAGATGGAATAACAAATCATTCTCATGAAAATAACTGTACGTTCTCATGAAGGTAACTGTAAAATAAATTTTTTTCATTAAAACAAACAAATGTTGCATTTTATTAAATGGATTGTAACAATAAGTATAATTACGGCTTTTCTTCCACTATTTTTAACTCAGTTTGAAACTTCAAATGCGATATAATATTGGCTGACTGACATCAATTTGCTATAATTTCTGTTTACATTACATCGCAATTCGATGACACTCTGGCTCAGACACCAGAATGTTTTGATGATTTTTAGCATTCGTTCAGGATTTTCAAACAACTTGGTCTCTTTTAAAATACTTTTAATTTGTTCTTACGTGGTTTTCCAGATGTAGTGACGACAACATTAAAGTTTAAAGAAGAAAATTCTAACATTTAAACCGACTAAACAATAACATAGTAAACTTGCATAATTAAACAACAACTAAAAATGATAGGTTTTACTAAACCTTTTCCTGTGCAATTATTACTAGCATTGGAGACAAGGATAATAGTTTGTTTGAAAGAGAAAAGAACAGGCTTTGAAGTAAGCGTAAAAGCATTTAACTAGAAATAGTATTTCGAAAGTTATTTAGCACAAAAGATGAATTGCGTTTATTTTGATACACCCTGTATACCTTACATTACAGATGGTTCAAACATGATATCTCTTTGCATGACATTTTTATAACAGAGGACAATATTGAACACATGAGACATCTTTAACCCATTAAGCATCAGCGCTCTCCCCTTGACGAGTAAAATTGTCTGGCGTTAGACAGGGTAAAATACTACAGTAGGGTGCATCAGGGTGCAATGCAACTCAATGGGTTAACTAGGCACATGGGCAGATAGGCCAGTTAACCCATTAAGCACCAGCGCTCTCCCCTTGACAAGTAAAATAGTCTGGCTTAGACAGGGTAAATACTAAATCAGGGTGCAATGCAGCTCAATGGGTTAATACATGTAATAGACTTTTATTAGCGGTGATTATTAAATTTGAGCAAGCAGTGTGACAATGCATATCGCAATACTTCATGTTAGACATCAGCAAGCATCAGCATTGATCGTACCAAGGCTGCTCTTGCTGCACCATGGGAAGGTCACACAATCTAGCGAGGAAATGTGGTCACGCACAATCTAGCCTGTGGAAATTTGTAAAAATAGCGCCAGCGTTACGTCTGCAATATTAAATTATATGCACAAGTTTCCCACTATTATATGCACAAGTTTCCCACTAGTACTTATTCTAATTTATTCACCTTACAAGATTCCGCAGGCCCTCTCAAAATTGTGACCTTCCCATGATGCAACGAGGGCCTGTGGAGGAGGGAACATGCCATGTTATTACGAGATCCTTTGCTCCTTACCTTATAATTAACGTAACTTTTCCTTGTCAGCTTGAGCTGTCAGGCTAAACGGATGAAAACTAATTGATAAAAAATTCCGCTTGTCGCGAAAAATTCTGTGTTGTGGAAAACAGCAGTGCATTACAAATGTTCCCAGGGGTAAAATTTTTTTGTCTTAAACATGCGCAACAATAGGTTTATTCAACATGTTTAAGAGTTGTAACATTTTCAAGAATTTTTAACCAGGTGAATTGTTTGGACTAGTGCTTTGGTAGTTCGCATGAAAAGTACTAGTTTTTAGGGGTATTAAAGGCAGAATACACCACCCCACGTGACCTTGAACACCGCTGTTGATTGATGACCATGACACAGACTGCTCATATTTCACGTAAATATGTAAATACTATAGTTCAATATGGCGGAAAGCGAAGAGGATGCGTCTGTATTAAACTATTATGGATCATCACTTTTCCAAAGTGAAGAAAGCGAGATGGCAATGGATTCATCGCTTGAAGAGTCAGATGAATCTAGCAAGGTAAAGGACTGCTTATTCGTATAAATATTTGAAACTAATTGTCCAAAATAGACAACAACTGATATAAAATATAATTTGTATATTTTACAGACGATCGCCCCACCTGCAGTGAATTGCTCATGTAAATCACAGTGTATGCGCAAACTGAAAACCGCTGCAAGTGGAAAAATAACTGGGTGTCTTTGTAAAGGTAACAGAGTTTTGTGTGGAGAAAACTGCTCTTGTGGTACCAATAGTAAACCATGTCAGAATAAGGTAAGGACCGTAAGGTGCTTGTGCAGCTGTACCTTTCATTACTATATTTTATATAGAGAAAACAATATTTTCTTCTTGCTGTAGGCACGACTTCGGAGTCAAACAGACAGAGACACAGTAGCATCACAAAGCGAAACAAATGAACAGAGTCAAGTGTCAGTCGAGGTAATTTGCATGATATTTGCAATTATCGCGTTACAAATATTTTAATTAATACTTTTTGAGGAAGATGAATAAACTGAGTCTGAGACAAGCCATGGGCTATGTAACCATTAAAATGTGGGTGCAATATAGAATTTCCATGTGTTTCTTTTCTTTGTTGGAGTTTATATTGCCCTTTAAGGGCTTTCAGAATTATTAAGAGTAGGTGTCTGTTTTGATAAAGTAGGTGGCTGTGGGGATATAAAAAAAGAATCGAAAGCTTACTAAAACCACTATTACTATTTTACTATTAACTGTGCTAAAACTTTGTGACACCTTCTGGTTATTTTGACAGCCCTGACGTTTAAGTTTTTATAATTATTTGCTCTGTCATTTGTTATAGGAAATGATTGATGGGTTGGACAGAGAGACCCTGATAAAAGTGGCAAAGGCCCTGTTTTATGTCTCGTCCACTTGTGTTAAAAGACTTGATTGCCAAAGTTACAGCAGGTCCAGAGGATCCCCAACAATCAAGCAAGACATCTGAGAGGTACCATTCTGTGTTTGTGGGTATTGCCGCGAGATGCCAACAGACAAAGAGAGGGTATGCTGTAAAGAAAGACAACTGTGTCGCAGTACAACATTGGCATTCCAAAACATTTGCCTAGATTCCGACAATTTGGCAACTGTCATAAGGAGTCTAGCAGATACATATGTATTTACTCCAACATACGACAATCGGGCAATAATGAGGCATGCAGCCTACAGACAATATTTATGTGGATACATGGTCATTTGGGTAAGGGTAATCGGAAAGTCATTCCCTCATGCTGTGTATGGAAAATAAGAAAACATTACCCATCACCCGATGGTCGGTACACTGGATTCAAGGAGAGATAAAGACAATATATATTTACCTCCGCCAGGAGGTTATGTAATCATCTGGGTTTGTATGTGTGTGTGTGTGTATGTGTGTGTGTGTTTGTCTGTGAGCACGATAACTCAAGAAATACCAAACATATTCATATGAAATTTTTTGAATGCATTTCCCATCGGCTAAGGAAGAACTGATTAAAATTTGGTTGAATTTGGTTAAAAATTGAACGAGAAATGATAAAAATTTTGTCTTGCTTTTCCTGGTCAATTAAAAAAAATATTACTGAATGTGTAATTAGGACGTGTATAATTTATGCACGCAGTACTAAGACAATAATGAGATGATAAACCTCATTAAGCTTCGGCCTTCATTATTTATTGTCTAGTCTTAGTTGCATTTCTCGCCACCGAAATTCCATGTCTAAAACAAGGCTTACGGAGTTACACATTATTACGTTCAGTAAAGTGCCAGTCCATTCAAATTCTAACAACATTAGATTACTTCAATACAGGGTGTATAAAAAGAACGCAACCTCGGAATTTCCCAAGAAATCGACATTGTTTTAAAGACAAAAGATTTTAGCTGCCTGGGAATTTAAAATAGCACAACTGTGAAAATTACAGAACGCGCGAGTGCATAAAGCAAAATTTATGCATTTATTTAATGACACTTAATAAGTTTTTATTTTACAAGTAGTGTACAGTACAACAACAGTAATACGATCTATTAGCAATTCGATTTCAATTCGCGGGGGCCTAAAATCTTTTATGCTTAAGAATTGAAAAGTGGATTTCTTAGGAAATTCCAAGGTTGCGTTTCACTTCCGAGTAACGGGCGGAGGTATGCAGTCTCCGAGTGCCCTCTAGTTTTCATACTGTATTCCTTTCTTTTGCTGAACACTGAACAACAGGACATGTATACACACTAGCATCAATTTCCATAAATAATTTATTAACCATTAACTGGCAGTACCCTATACCACTGACAAGGAAATTGTTCTGGTTTTACAGTACATCTGTTACCATGATATCCACAATGTGTTGTGCCTCAATGTGCTCTACTTATCTATTGTAGTCTTCCTAACACCAGACAAATTTACCTGTGAGTGGTAGAGTACTGCCAATTTATTAATGCAAAGTCAAAAAATTGCACTGTTATATATTAAATCATTGTTGCATGATAGCCTAAAATCTTGAGACATGTTCTTTTACAAGCTCTGACGTTGATGGAGCAGGGAGACTTGCAATTGTTGGAGCAACCTTTTTCGGATTTTGCTCAGAACTCACAGACTTTATCTTCTTCATGAACTCCTTGCTGGCTTCTTTAAGCAGATTAGCACACATAACAGGAAGATAGCTGTAAGTTTTCTTTTCTTTCACAATCACCACCTTCCATCTTTTAGCTCGCTTGCTTCAACGTCTAGAGAAGACCAATTCCCCTTTGGCATTTCTGGCTTGCTTTCAATGGAGGTGGTGATTATGGTCAATAGCAGCGAGAAGACTGCGAGCAAACAAACACTCATATCTATCAACATATGAAATACAGTTGACTAATTGAAATCTAGTTAATGAAAGTCGAATTTCAATCAATGATTTCTACTCTTATCCAGGGCCGCTGAGATGGGGGGGGGAGGCACTTTGCACTGGGTCCCCAGCTCAAAAGTAGCCCCCAAATCCATGAAGGCCCTTAAAATTTATGGATACAAGATTGCTTAACAAGAATATAAATCCTAGCTGTGTTAGGCCGGGATAATATGCAATAAAGTGTAATAAGAAAAACGCTCCTCCTGTTTTACAATTATGACCCCTCATAGGGCCCCCCATGGGAAGTTTTGTCCTGGGGCCCATATTGGCAGCCCTGTTCTTACAGTATAATTTCTGTGTATTGTATAGTGTAATTCAAATAACTTTTAATACTCGCTTGAATCCAAATCGTTTGGGAGCATACATCAATCTGTGGCTATGATATGCCTCTAATTTTCCAGTGTGCCTGCAAAAATATAATGAATGGATACAAACTTGCAACAAATCAGGGTACAGCACATACCACAAGGCAAATGTTACAGTGTGTATTTTACGCTAGCTGAGAGGAAGGCAGGATGGAAAATTTTTCACCAGTGTGTTAGCCAGAAGTAAAAAAATCTGTGTTTACCTGAAATTGGGAAATTTATTTTAGCCTGAAGCTGGGCATTTCTTTGTGGGTCTGGGGGCATCAGGTTGCCCCTTCTCGATTTTTAAAATTTTTGTGTCTTTGAAGTGGCATTTCCCGCATTTTGGGAATAATTTTGAGCTCATGTACAGTAGTTATAAACATGTTTCTAACGGCGTATTAAAAACATTGAATTTCTATAACAATTTTTTGGGTGACCCAAATTGGGAAATTGCTACCTCAAGGTAAATGGGAAAACCGCTGAATTTTCGACTGTAGCTCTCACCCTGTTCTCTCACTGCATGGTGCATAGCAGAAGATTAAGAAGGGTATAAGAGGGGTGGTTTATGTAAATTGAGCACAGCAGCTGTCATTGGTGTTAGAGAAATTATTTTTCTCACCTAAAACGAGTGTAGAATGGCAGTGTCTTTAGAAATTTCTTGTCAAGGACAATATCACGGAGGGCTTGCATCGCAGCTGAATCCTTGTTAATCCATTGTCTTTCACCAACATCCTCTAGGGGGCATATGAGCATTGACCATTGTACCATGTGTGGACATTTGTCACATGCTTTAGGACATTGATCCACTCAGTCTTGTTAAAAAGAATATAAAAATAATTTAGGATTTGAGTACAACTGATAGCCATGCCTTATGATACAGTTTGTCATTTACGGTATAACATACTGTTATAACCAAGAAGTAGATATTCTATAACTTTATAAGTATGTATAGTTTATTCTCACCTTTAGTTTCATAAGATTACCACCACAGTTTTTGACACAATGCCAAAAGTGGTTCCTTATTGGTGCAATCCACGCCTTTAACACTTCATTTTTTCATTTCTTACAAGCCTTGAAAATATATCAATTTTCTCTTTAGATAAAATTTTTAAAACATTCAGGATCTACTGTATGACTGAAACACAAATCTGTTGTTGAACGTATCAACAACCACTTTCCAACAACAATAGTAGCCAACAGAAAAGCAGATTAACTATTTTTCTATTTATGCTTTAAGTGGTTGTTGATTATTTCAAAATAACGTTTTGTACTAACAGTCAAACACAATGCATACTATTGTTGCATGATTACCATAGACTAGAGAATGAAAAAATATATATGCAAACAAACCTTCAGTAACTTTTTGTCCAACTTGTTACTTTTGTGCCATATATGAGAACAATTCCCGAATGCTTGACATGCTACAAATGAACTTTGTTTCATTTACTAAAGAAAGTTCCTCTTTCAGATTCATAGCTTTTTCATTCTCATAACCAGCAGGAAGAAGTCTGATTGTAGGACTGTTTCCCTCCACTAACTCAGGTTGGAGCACAGGTACATTACATTCAATGGAACCTAAATCATCAATTGTACTACTAATTTCCATATCAATTGGACCAATCTGTGTTGTGTCAACAGCACCCAGTTCATGATCAATAGAATCTTTACTGCAACTAATGTCAAGCCGATCAAAATCTGGGAATAGATAAAATGAAGGATCCCTGTCACTGTCGCCATCATGGGAACTGACATCAGCATCTGACTCGCAATGAACATCATCGCCACTCTCATCTGCACTGTCATCGTCATGTAGAGAATCTTCTTTCTCACTGTCATCATCACTGTCTACTGGATGAGACTGCATAGCAATTGATGTGTTTCTAATGACAGAGTCAATAAAAACTTTCTCATTTGTTGGTATGTTTACATGATGTTCAACGATTGTTGACGATTCAGTTAGATCTAAAACATAAAATGTACATTATATGCTGTATATTATAAGCAATTCATGTTCATTTTAACTTAACACAAATTATGTAACATTGTCTGGTGTTGGACAGAGAAAAATACAAAGGACTGTAGGGCACACCCAGGCACATTGCCATGTAATGGGTTATTTTTTTTCAATTGTCTAATGCACTTGTCAATTGTAACCCCCACCCCACAATCTCAAGTGGGAAAATGTGGGGACATAGATTTTTAATATATCCATACTTAACTACTGCCCCACTTCCTGAGGCAGGCTGACCTGACTAATCTTGTCTAATCTCCCAACCAATAGGGGCATGTTTTACTGGACAAAGATTTTTATTTTCAAAATAAAAGTGGGTCAGTGATGTACATGGCTACTACATCTCTACTACAATTCACTACTGAACATGTATGGTAATAAACTATTTTATCACTATAAAGTGAAACATACAGAATATAAAACTTTTATATGCAAACAAAAGATTCTTAGCCTGCAAGTCGGCTGTATGCATTCCCACATAATGCCCTACAATAGCAAGGTTGGGGATACATAATAGGAAAATCTCCCACCTAGTCGGGCATAACTGAGAGTCAAAGGAGGGAAAACACACCTCATGTCCCATTGTCCCCACCCTTCCCCAAGGTGGGGGGGGGGGGGTACAATTGACAAGTGCAAAACACCAGATGATTTTACATGTCAATGGGGAAGCTTTGTAGCTTAAAGGGTTAGCCAAAAAATCTGACAATGTCTCTAGTTAACCCAATGAGCTGCAATGCACCACAGGGTGCCCTACCTATTTCTCTTACTTGCCTAGGATGATTTTACTTGTCAATGGGTAAGCTCTGCAGCTTAATAGGTTAAAATTTAAGAAACAAAATACATACCAAAGAGGCGGGTTTTGGCTCTGGTATTGCGAGGAGTAGATGATGATCCAGGAGGACCCACTATACAGGACAATGGGGTATTGATCCTGAAACAAAAGGATCACAAAATATTTATTCAAACTTCATAGTATTCACAACACTTTATAGTTATAGCTCGAATACATATTTCCGCTAAAATGGCACAACGACTAAAATTAAACCAAATCAAATACCTTTCACTGGTATTTCCAAGCTGGTTTGTTGTATCTACGATCGATGAAATTTCAGACTGCGCATTTGTCGATGTAGCTACCATATTTGTATTTCTCGTGCACTGCAAAAGAAATTCAGCGAAATTAGAGTTTTCTTTGAAGTTGTGGGTTTTTCGCAAAGCCATCCATTCGTCATAGACATCCTTGTGTAAGGCAATTGTCTTCCACATCGTACTCCGCGCCTTTTTGTAGCCTTCCTTGTGTTGGCGTTTCCTTCAAGCACCGCATCTTTTTCCACCGTGCAACCTAGGACACCTAGCACTTTCTGCCGATCGAAAAGATGGCCCAGGTTCATCAGGAGGATGAAAATGATCATCATCGGCACTTTCCATAAAGAAATTTCCTCAGAAATCATACAAATGTCGACAAGGAGCACAATTCTCAGCCGCAGTGTCGCATCGTGTGTCGAATATATTGATATCATGTGTCGAATATATTGATATCTTGTGTCTTTGAGTCATTGTTTGAACAAGGTATCAGATTACACTTCATGCAAATCAAGTGTCAGTTGCAATAATTTGGAACATCCGGTAAAAAATTACATTTAATTGCGTTGATTTCACCCAGGAATGCCAGGATTGAATAAACCATCATTATATATAACCAATATTAAAATTTACACCATGCCATAAACGACGCCATTTTGTTTTTTAAAACTTGATTTACGACATAAGTTTTTTCAAGATTGTGAACGCAATGCGCATGCGTGAATTTGGGTATACTCTGCCTTTAAATAAAACCTTAGGAATGTAGCTTGGCAATATTTACTATTGAGCCACAACTCATTTTATTTCACGATATCAATAACTAACTAAATAACTGATAAATGTGTTCGACTTGTTTGAACATCAACACAAATACTTATGATACCATGACACTAATACAGTACCAGTTTATCTTTAACTAATAGTTCAGTTTGTTCAAAATCTGAGTGTTATTACTTAGACGACTAGCTGGCCACCTTAGGACGTAAAATATACATACAATTGTTAACATGGTTTTATTCGAATTCAACATCATTTCTTTGAGCTGAAACAAGCTCATCAACTTGTTTCAGTAATTGTCCATTACGTCTCCTTTGCCAAGTAGAATTCCTAATCCCCACAAGATCTTTATAGGATACCAAAGTCTGTCCTTCCGAATTTCTTATCCTGACAGCTCGTCTTCTGTCTGTGATTGTTATCATTGCCAAATAATGAGCAACATCGTCAACTTCTTCGGTATGATCTTCTAATGTTTCACTCTCTTGAGAATCTGATTCTGAGTCATCCAAAACAGAGTTACTTTCAATTGCTGCGCGGTGAACATTGGATAAATTATCAAGTTTCATGCAATATTCTACCGTAAATGCATAGCTGACCCTACCATTTCTCCATCCTGAAACAATTTCTCCAACAGGGATAACTACAGGTGTTCCAAAATTCTTGATAATACTGCCAAAATATACTTTGACAGATGTGGATAGAAGGTGAAAATATCTGCAATTATCTTCTTCACTTCCTTCATCGAGCCAGAACCCAAATACATGGCAGCCACTTCCATTTTGCTGGATTCATGTGGCTTATTAATTTGTAGCAGCCACCATTTATCACCACATGGAAGTCCTTCATTAACGCCACGATTTATGGCCACTATGTCACCAGGAACAAAAGCGTACTTGTTACCCTCCATTCTTCTGTCTACTGCCGTTGTAGTCTCACCCCTTCGTATTTGCAGCGCATTCATTTGCTCCTGGAAATCTGGGTAGCGCTGTTCGATCTGTTCATTCTCATTCTGAAACAATGCATCCTTTTGAAAAATGACACAAGGTCTGTATCCACATTTATATCTATACAAGTCTCTAATATTCTGCCAAGGACAAAATTTGGTAAGTACATTCAACATCCTTGCTGTTTTGAGATCTTCCTGTGCATCAATTGTACTTCTGGTGGTATCTGTAGGAGGACCAAATAGCATGTTCCATTTCTTATACTGTTGGATTACTTGTAAAGATGAGAAGCATGCGTGGGCTGGTAGGCACTAATGTGTTCGTATTATAGGAATGGGGGCACTTGCATGTTTTCTTAATAAGTTCAACTTTGTGTCACCTCGTGCCTATACTGGCCCGTTTGTTTATGTTTTGCAAAGCCATGTTCCTTGCGAAATTCATTTACCAACACGCAAAGATTGATGTCCTTCATAGCTTCCTGCAATTCCACTTTACTGAGTGCCTGTTTATGGGTCTCCAACGCCTTTACAGTCTCTGCGAGATATACATGATATATAGTTCCTTCCGGTCCCACAGGTGATGCACAAAGATACTGTTTTCTTTCTTTTGTAATACTCTGTAGGTAGGCAAGAGCGTCAGCTAACTTCTGAAGTCCTTCTTCATATGGATAACTTATTTTCTTTCTTTGCTGCATTAGTTTATTTTGTTCAGCTTTTGGGAGAAAACCAATCACATCATAGATATGTCATATAGTTGACATAAATTTGCACGCAAACAAAACAGTTGTGTAAAGCTTTATACAACCTGAAGATGTTCCTCCAAAACAAGAAATAATGGCAGTGTCAAGATCAAAACATAGACCAGTTGGCTCTGCTAACTGAGCATTTGATACAGGACCATCCAAACAACCTCCCGTAGTTCCTATGATTTGCTTAGTTTGAAACTCATCACTTGACTACAATTAAGAATATGTAGCTTGTGGGTAGTGACGTCAGTTACACCAACAAGACCATTTCCAGAAACAGCAACATCAAATGCCTTTTGAAAGCCTTGCTTTGCAATTATAATTGACTTGCCTACGAAGTTAATCTCAAGAACTGCATTTCCATCTGCAACCAGCAAAGGCGTCTGATGACTGTGGCGAAAGACACAGGCCATGCGGTGATTGCAAGTTGTCCACAACTTAGACAAGCTGGCCATAGTTCCGAGATGCATCAATAGTGAGTAACAAAATCTTAGTTGATTCACTAATTGCAGCTGTGTGTGAATTCTGAAGAACTGACACTCTTTCTGGCTTCCAAGCATGTGGGGTATTTATTATCTTGACAGTACCAACAAACTTATCACCAGTGATGGATTGGACATTCTGAATATACCGGATGCAACCATTTCCTTTATTACAAACCAAAGCAACTTCATTCTTTCCAGGTTCAATTTTTAGAACATCAATTCCAGCTGGATGCTTGAACGATGCCTTGGAAGCAATGACAGGATGTTCATTTGCAGGACCTAATAAGACAAATCGCATAAAATGGCCATAGTTATTTTCTTACTGATTTCTACAAGGAATTGAGCAAAGTGACGAGTGACTCTTATAAAGTGAAAATTCATATTGGTTTTCATATACCAAATTCAGTATCCACAAATTTATAGTTAATGATAAGATGGTTTATGTAAGAATGTATACGCACAAACACCATTGTACCAACAGCGTCATTCAAGATTATAGCTGCACAAAAAAATGATCAACCTTTATCACCGCTGCCATCAAAGCGCAGCAGTAATGTTCCCAGATGTAAGTTTTTTGCTTAATGCAGTAAAAAGTTTTTAATTTATAAAGCTGGAGTTGCAAATGTTTGGAAAAATCAGTTTGTGTTCTTGTAAGTGGAGAGGTCGTATTTAAATTTAAATTCTTATTATAAACACAGATATGAAATTAGAATTATCTGGCACCACAAAGCTACCTTATTCCGCGAAGCTAGTAGAACACATCTGCTGATATCATCCAAATGCAGAGCAATGCCATGTAAACGTTTCGATTGAAGATTATATACATAAAGGAGATTTCTTTGAATGGAATTGGAATATTTACCCCTGGTGAAGGTAGCCAGCAGATTGGATGGACACCAAAGAATGAATTGGCTGAAGTAAAACTTATGAGAAACACCTATAGCACTCTTGTAATGGAGGTGTACATTTCCTCAATTACAATGAAGGAGTTTATTTCATATAAGAAATTATCTATATTACTAGAATTGAAATATGAATAACAAACTAAATATGGCATCATGGAAGAAAAGTTGAGTTTTTTGACATTTATCTACTGTTACAGTTGGTGAAAGTTTGTTCTTTCCACTTTTATAAATTAAAACTATATTGACTATAGCTGCATGATTACAATTACTACGGGACGCGGATTAAAAAAAATTGGATCTGGTTGATGCAACATTGTTCGGTAAACAACGTCGAATTGTAGAAACAGTGCTGTTTATATCAAGGCTCAACGAGCCTTGATCATGAAGGAATGATTTATATTGAAGGCTGTTTATATAAAGTATGTGTTATCAAAGATTCAGGATTGAATCAACTAATAAACAAGGTAAATATGTAAGGTGTTTTTTATATAGACATATAATATCTTAATTATATAAATGTCTGTCTCCAAGGTCTTGGTGCTAGAAAATGTCTAATTGATAATGAACTGCCTAGCTGTAAAATCCCAGAATTGTCTTGTTAAGCAAATGTACTCAGGATTTATTATATGTTGATCATTATAGATTATATATATAGCACTTTTGTGCACTAACCTCACATAAATTGCTCAGTCCACAGTCTGCATATCTTTATATAGCAACTGTCGTAAAATCACATAAAGGTTTATTACCATTGCTCCTATACTAGTTTCTACATGTGAAAAATTGTGAATGTTGGAACTATTTTTCAATACCAAATCCACAAATTGGGCTATTCCAATTATTATCCGCAACCCCCTGTTGAGGAACCTTGGAATTTCCAGGGGAGGGGGTGCATTAACCTTGGAATTTCCAGGGGAGAGGGTGCATTAACCTTGGAATTTCCAGGGGAGGGGGTACAATAACTTTGGAATTTCCAGGGGAGGAGTAATTCTCACATGGAATCTCCAGAGGGAGGGGTAAATTTCATGGGATGGAATTTCCATGGGAGGACATATGTTAGAGGGAAATTTCCAGGAGTAAATGCAGTGGCGAAGCCAGCGGTCATGCAGGTCATGCAGTGCATGACTAAAAATTTCCCCAAAAATGTTTAAAAATCAGTTCAGTATAATTGTTTACAATAGAATTATACTTTATCTTTGCACTTCTACGCTTAAGTATTTTATTTATTATTTTGTTTACCCGAATCAATGGTCTTTAGGTCGATATTTACGCTAAATATTCTCGTATGTTATTGATTTTGGCTTTGTTACCTTGGCAACTGAGCGGTCCTGCATATTTTCACATGCATGACCGGTTGCGTAAGCGCGTGGAAAACAATTGCGTGTGATTGCTGCGTGGTTTGCTCGCTGTGTGTTTTGGTCATGCATTTTCAGAATTTCATGACTAGCTATATTATTTTATATCAGGTTTGTTGGTTTCTGATTGGCTTACGACGTTCGCGCACGCGCAATGCGGCTGTTTTTGACGCCTTGGTCATGCAATTCTCGATTTGCATGACTAAACGGGCAACACATCCTGATCACAGCCTCTTAGCTCGAAGCTTTCAGCCTGAATGAACACGTCTTCAGGTCATTCAAGCATGTCGACTTCTTCTTCACTCGAAACTAACGATATTGTTTGGGAATTAGTGAAAAAACCATTTTCTGCTCAGCAGAATATTACATGTATTGTTTATCAAGCAGAGACCAATGCCAGATCTTTCGACATGCCCGATCGGGAAAGGTTTTCAAATGTCGTGGTATTCAAAGAAAGAATGGTTTAGGCTAAATAAGCTATTAGTATTATTTAGTTATTGTTATTTTGTCTTGAATATTTAAGCTTTCAACCCGAGCATAGGCGTATAAAGCATCGAGGCGCTAGTATAATATGAAATACAATGTCAATGTCGAGGTCAATGTAGTAAACAATGTAGTTCTATAAATAGCGCTGCAAGGCTTATACATTTCAACACGCAACACAAATATTTTAGCGATTGTGATTTAGCAACATATTTGATATATACTTGTTTGTGAAACAAACAAAGAAATTTCAATATATATTGTTAAATTGTATTTACCATTTGGTACATACTCCCCGTAAACTGACAGTAAAATTTCAACTCGAACATCTGTCATCTGATAATGCCTAATTCCTTTCCGTATCTGAATATTGTAATAAATTGGGCGATTGATTTTAAATTAAGGAAATTGATCAAGGCTCATGCGTAATGCGTTATATTTTCCAAGTGACCAAGTCTGCATATTATAATATACCTATATTCTAGATTATACTGACTGTATTGGCAGCTATTTGTCATCGAAAAGAAATACACAATTGCCGGTATGACTATAATTAGAGTGGAACTGCAGACCACAGATTTCCTATTTTTGTGTTAATCTTCATTATTGTTGTCTGAAATATGCCAAAATATCCACATCTTTTCCTTCATTAGGTCAAGCTATTTTCCGAAATTTGATGCTCAGATTGCTGCAAATAGCATTTCTGGGAGTCTATATTTCAAAAATTTTCCAGGGGGGCATGCCCCCGGACCCCTCCTAGGATGTCTCACGCCTTTGGCGCTCGTTTGCATGACCAGTCACACGACGCTGGCTTCGCCACTGATTATATTGATCACTATTACCTTCAGAAGTACCTTTTAAGCATTTCACAAATTCCATTGCTGATCACTATCATGCAGGACTACCATTTTATATAATGTGGTCCGAAAAAGTAGGACACAGCTTACTGACGCCAGATAGTATTTGTCAGCGTCAAGCAAGTTAATTGCAAGCTCAAAAATGAACCCTTTAGAGATGAACGTTATTGGTGGTTATTCTAATTGCCCCGCCAAGCCAGAATGTGCATTACGTTCAACCTGGGAATGAGGTTGCCTTACGTTGCCATCTTGTTCAGGGCTACTACTAAAAAGCGACACAACGATACAGGAACCGGAACCTGGAACTGTGCATAATTTATGCAAATTAGAGTATTTTGCACCACAGGAGATATATGTGACAATAATTTACAGGGGGGGGGGGGTGCAATTAAAAAATAGAATAAAATATTATATGCAAAGCATTTATTTTGATTTTTTCAGTAAACAAAACAAAGATGAACATCGTTGTAGCACTATATTACGAAGTAAAACATGCGGCGATTCTTTTTGTCTGTTTTGATATGACTGCATGTGACGCACTTAGTTTATTTAGCCGCCGCACTTGATTATGAAATGCCCGCAGACAGAGACTAGGAAACCACTACGGCACACAAAGCAGATTGCGCTGAATTCAGCAGCAATTGTGCGCTAAAGTAATTAGAGGGTAGTGTATAATGCAATCCAACATTGAAAGTGCTATATACGCTGCGAATATGCTGGTATACTGCATGCTAAAAATATCCGCTTGAACATCAATCACAAACATGAATGAAGTTATGAAGGTAACTTCAATGTCAAAAATACATTTAATAATGAATAATATTCGCGTGTTCGCAGCGTATATAGCACATTCAATGTTGGATTGCATCATACACTACACTCTTATTACTTTAGCGCACAATAAATTGCTGCTGAATTTACCGCAATCTGCTTTGCGTGCCGTGGTTTCCTTCTCTATCTGCTGGCATTTCATGATCAAGTGTGGCGGCTAAATAAACTAAGTGTGTCACATGCAGTCTTATCAAAACAGACAATTACGAAGCATGTTTTACTTCGCAATATAGTACTACAACGATGTTTATTCTTTGTTTTGTTTACTCAAAAAAAATGCTTTGCATGTAATATTTTATACTATCTTTGAATTGCGTCCCCCCTGTAAATTATCATTATGTATATCTCCTGTGGTGCAAAATGCTCTAATTTGCATAAATTATGCGCGGTTCCAGGTTCCGGTTCCTGTATGGCTGTATCGCTTTTTAGTAGTAGGCCTTGTTCAGTCCAACAGAAATGAATAAGCGGAACTTATAATGTCAATCACACGTATAGTCATCAACTCCTGGGGGCGGTTGTTCAAAGCTGGGTTAGCTTAACCCTAGATTAACCTAAAATTCAAAGCAAACATCCTGACAGCTTGTCTATAAATTTGGAAATATCTCTTCAGAGATCTTGTCTGGATTGATAGGAGTTTACTTCTCTGAAATTTTGAAATAAACAGACGTGTAGAAATACACAAACTAAAACAGCAGGTTAAATTTTAACCCAGGGTTAGTGCTAATCCAACTTTGAACAACTGGCCCCAGATATACAGAACAAAAACAAAACACTTGTATCAAAGGTCTTTGTTCTGTAAAGCTAGTGTGATTTCCTCTTTTAAGCACTCATCCTGTTATTGTTAAATAAACCATTGAAAATCTCAGACGTCTTAACCTTGGACGGATTATGAAGTGTGTAAATATTGGCTGCATGCCTCTATATTTCCTCTATAGTTTCCATTGTCAAGAGAAGAAAATTTTTGTGACGTATTTATTGTAGGCACGTTTCAGGGGGTTATTGAAGAGGAAGGTTTAATAGAGAGGTGGGGTTATTGATTTAATCGAAGGTAGGAAACAAACAAATCTACAGCGTAAAGCTGCATCGCATCCATCTCCCTAGTCAGTTGTCGTTTAGTGTGTCTGTTTTTACCACTGCATGGAGTACTACCTATTTATTATATGTGGCCAATAATTAGATTAAGTCGTCGCGAAAATACTTCGTGCATTTAAGGTGATTCTATTGAAAGCCGCTATTTTCACCTAAAATACAATAACAGTCTGTTATCTATGTGTGAGTCTCAGTATATCCATATGCTATATCCATGTTTTTAACTAATATAAATTAAATGTTTGTAATTTTATGATAAATTTGATTTTTGCTCTAAATACGTGAAATTCATAAAAATATGCATGTTACCCATATGTAACATATATATTCTGTCACCAAAAACGGTGCCAGAATAACACTTTTGGAGTTGTTTCAACTCCTTCAAATTTACAGTGTGAAACATGCTTAGTAAGCAGTTATAAATCCAAAGCAAATACTTGTAATAATCACAGGAAAAAATTGAAATTTCCATTAATGGGTTTTGAATGGTTTTTAAAGATTTACCATGATCATATACGTTGTCAGAGTTGCTGAATAAATATTTCGAGGTTGTATTATAATTTTGAATTTACAAATTTCTTGAAGCCTATATTACTCGTTGTTACAGTCACTCTATAGCTGAATATATGTCCCAGTTAAAATTTCAAGGCAAGTAACTGATCCACACAATATTACCCAAGCAAATCATGCACACAAACAACATTCTGGCTGTTTTATGCGATGAATTCACTTCAACCTCACCCGCAACTGAAGCCAGGCGGACACAATACGATTTTGGTTGGCCGATTTTAATCAGATAAGGCCAAATTGTCTATCAGCCGATTTTTTCTGTGCATTCCGATGTTTATCGGTTATCTCAACCAACTACAATTCAGGCTGTGACAACATAGTTTGAGAATTTTTGTTGAATCTCGTATAATTATAATTTTTGTTTCGCCCATTCATTAATCATTATATGTAAAACCGACTTAATTTACCTAACTGTAACCAGACCTCATACTAATTGAAAAACGAGGAAAAATTGTAATCGTTACAATTTAAGTTATTGTCACCTTTTAATAGATGTTTATTGCCGATTTTATTTATAACGTATCAGCAGTACGTGTATGTGAGGTAAACGTTTGTGTTTAGCGAGTTTGGATCGCAATATTCACAACATTACATTGGTATGTATAGCTATATATTTAGTAATTGCTAGTCTAATTAAATTGGCTTCGGCCACTTACAAGAAATGTGCAGTTTCAGCTCGATTTAGGGAACAAGACTGAGTAGCCTCGTTTTGGTGCTTTTGCACATTTCAAAGTTTTCCTTGGCTTAAGGTTTTGTTTTCAACCTTCAACACTTACACTTTGCCTTAAATAACAGTCTCGTTTGAAAAATTGTTGATTAGCATAGTAATGCATAAAAGATAAAATAACATTTTGGTAGCTAGTTCTCAAATTGTTCAATATATACTATATAACCACAAATTGTTCCTTATTTGTACATACTATATGGTTAAAATTAGCTTACTCTTACTACAGCATAGTACCTATACAATATATGACATATAAATGAATAACAATGTATAGATAAGAGGAGTAAGTTATACAGAATACTGACACATGCAGCTGATATTATGTAGTTAACAAATACTAAATAGATCCTATTTACATTTATTGTAATCAGAAATAAATAAGTAAATATGTTACTTCTAAATCACTTACCTGTAGTTTGAAAGAACACAAATTACATTCTTGCAAGTTTTTATCACCATCAACAACACGCGGTATATTTCAATTGTTCTGAAAAATGAAAGATTCAAAATAAACTGACTGCCTGTGTTGCTCTTTATTTCCTTATGACTGCATGTTGTGTCAAATATGAATATAAGTGAGCCTCAGCTTTTCCTATATAAAGTCTCTTTTCCGGGAGTGAGATATCGGCTTTAGAGCGCTTTATCATGTGATACATTTACGAAATTATCAGTTTTATTAGATAACATAAGAGATCTTTATATACGCAAAACATTGGTAACAAGGGGCACTTTCCTACTAAGGCTAAGCGTTGATAGATCTTGAGCGGATTAGGGAAAATCAGCGAAAATTATCAAACTATGTTATATGCACAGCCTGAATGGTAGTTGGTTGAGATAACCGATAGACATCGGAAAAGACGAAACATATCGGCTGATATGATGATGAATCAGACAAATTCACTGTTAAACTTCAGAATAATGCACCCTATACCAGAAAGTACTGCATGAGCCCCCTTATCATGCAGGATTGAGATATCGGCTTTGGCGCCCTATATCTTGGGCGCTTTACATCCCACCGGGCACACGACGTTGTTTCAACGTTGAAATTTGGTAGAAAAAAGGTTACGACGTCGACAACCTAATATCTACGTTGCTCTGACGTTGTTTTACAAACATTGGTTCAACAGCAGCCAACAGACGTTGAATTAACGTTCATTCATGGTTAAATGTACGACGTCGATTTTGTGAACCAATCTCAACGTTGTTTTAACGTGGATTCAACGTTGAATTATGGTTGGCGAGATTGGCAACCTAATTTCAACGTTCTTTCAACGTCGAAACAGTAACGTCGATCCAATCTGCATAGTCAACCCATTTTCAACATCTATCCAACGTCTGGAAGGTAATTTCCAACGTTGATTAAACGTTGGATAAACGTCATTTTGCCCGCTGGGATTTAATGGCCTGACCGGTCAGACCCGAATTCTTTTCTCTGTATCAATGGCTTTATCTGGTCTGTTTCTCAAATATCCAGCGAAAATAGACCTCATTCTAATGTTATCTAAAATTTCCAGTCAGATAGGTCCGAAGCCCAAATGTTTTGTGCTTCATTCAACAATTTGACCGGTCTGGCCGTCTTGATGACCAGTTGAGGAAATTGCAGCTTCGTATCGGAAAGAAACATTCCCACTGTGACCAGTAGTGAACATTTAGTAGTTACAATTTAGGCAGATACTTAATATTGTTATTTTCCTACGTTTTAATTAATTAATTAATGAGTTTTATATTCTTGATTTGTGTGCCATTTCAGGAAATTGAGTCATTGAATAAGCTGGAGTAACCAGCGCTACAGGATGAACCGACGACCAAAAGGCCATCTGGCAATAGCGCTCATCCGCGCAAATATTGATCTTCTTTAATATATATACGCGCCCAAAAATATCGTCGATATTTTTCTTCTCCGCAACATTTGCAAAGATTCCAGTCTGGCCTGAGGTGACGCAATACTTCGGCCAGTTATGAGAAATGCGCAAGCCCTAAGTCACCTACCTAGTTTGAAAGAATTTATATTTTCAACTACTACACTATCTGATTATCATATGATCAAACGTCAAATCGGATGATACTAGACACGTCCCCTTGTTCTGATTGAGAAGATTGAAATTACGACAGACTCGGTATATCCATGTCTATTTGACTAAATCTTTTACTGAACTAATATAAAATCTTTGTAATTTTATAGATAAGATTTTTGCCCTAAATACCTGACATTCATAAAAAAATATGTTGCCCAATGTAACAAGAAACCTGTTTATAATTAGTAAGCACTAGAAATATTTGTCTTGCTTTGAGAAAAACATCACATATTTTTATTATTGCAAAACTTTCGACCGTAAACCCGAATCTTCATATTTAGCATATTATTAGCACGGATGAAGATCTGAGCTTACGCACAAATCAAAAGATTTGCAATAATAAGTAAATATACGTGTTGTTCATTCAAAATAAACAAACCAAAGCATGAAAGCAAAATCTGCAGTTAAATGAATGACGTTATTGATTAATTTAAGGTGAAATTTTTGTTCTTCACGTTTAGCCCATATCTTATGTTTTATCTTTGTCAGATTTTGAAAACACCGTGTTTCCTTAGCTTAGATTTTCAATCGCTGAAAGTGCGCATTCGAGTGATTATTAGTTACCTAGCTTTTAATTCTTATTCAATAATTATGCATGCGATCCGTCAATCATCATGATTATTTCGAACATAGTATATAGGTATTTGTATGTCCTTTCCTCCTGTGTATCATTCATAGCTTATTTATTTTCTTTTGAACCAGTTTGTTGGGCTTTAGGGTAAATCTTGCGCAGTCGCAGCGCACTTGTCAGCAAAGTTACATAATATAATTTGTTGTGTCTACGTATCTGTATGCTTAACAAATTCATTTACCTCACTAGGGTTGAAAGAAACTTACCGCCTAGCTTTCAAACAGTGTTTAACATTCAAAAGAAACTTACCGCCTTTGTTTGAGTTCTTCAAACTTCGCCAGAGGAGGTATTTCTAGTTTGTGGTTCGACTTTGATTAGTGATTCTCGGCATTTCTCGCTGTCTCACTGATCTTGCAAAGACGTATAGGAGCGAGTATTAACCAAACACAAACCTTATTGTCGAATGAGCTGCCTGGGTAACTGACGGTTTGAGGCAGGCAAGGCGCGGGAAAGGCGAAAATGACTCTGACCATAAATTACGGGAACCACAGGAGTTTTATTTTCGGAGTTACCGTTGTTTTATACTCTGACCATGTTTAATCACCCGTTTAATATGATCTGTATTGATATTACATAATTATTGTTCCGAACTTCCATAACTACCATATTTAGAATAATTCTGACCAATCATAGTTTAACATTGTTTGTGTAAATATGTGTATCGTATTGTAATCAGCTTAATCTCTTTTAATAATAAATGGCGACAACCATGAACCCAAAACATATCTTTACCTAAAGAATATTACAGAGATAAAAATATCACAGTACACAGTGCAAGTATCAAAGTAACACAGTGCAAATCTGTCTTGTGAAGAATGACTTTAATTAAAAGTTCACTGTGTGTAATTAAAGGTCACTGTGTGTCAAACCTGCTTGCGCTAGACTATTATTGCGGGATCGCATTTTAAGTTTTACTGTGTCAAACTGTTTGCGCTAGACTATTGCGGGATTGCATTTCAAAACAAAAGCTAACTACTCTATATGCAAGCACCAATTGGTTCTTTGCAAAATATTTTCAAGCTATCAACATAGACACGAAAGACCACCCGAGCATTAGATTTCCAAATTCCAAATCTATGAACTTTTCAACCTCGATTAAAACTGGTTTGGAAAACGCAAACCCTTCCTTCTGAAGACAAAGTGAACTGTCATGTAACACTCAAGCAGTTTTACTAATTACTGAAAAGATTTATTCATAGATTGAGCATAGCTAGATACATTAAAAATATATAAAATCCATTAAAGCAATTCGTTTAAAAAGGTTCAAGTTAGTACAAAGTGTCAAACAAACTAGTATTATTATAAGTAATAGCATAGAAAGAGGCGAATTAGCTATTAAAACGTCCCGCCCGATGAGGGTCGTTTAGTAAAATTCCCTTGGGCGCCGCTTGATGAGGGTCATTTAGTAAAATTCCCGAGGGCCGAAGGCCCGAGGGAATTTTACTAAACGACCCTCATCGGGCGGGACGTTTTAATAGCTAATTCGCCTCTTTCTATGCTATTACCTTGTAATATCATGATTGCGGGTATTCCCGTTGTTCTCGCAGGGCCATTAAAAATCAATTAACACTAAATAATGGTATAAATTAAATGGTATAATTGTTTTCCATGTCTTTGTTTAGTTTTGGCGATTTCAGATATATTCATTTTTTCTAATCGTACCCGCTTTGACGTCGTTTCGGGTAGGATTACAACTAATTCTACCTGACATGACGTAAAAGCGGGTAGGATTAGAAAAAATGAATATAATGAAGTGTATTAGTTATTAATTGCCCTGCGAGAACAAAGGGAATACCCGCAATCATGATATTATTCATATAAAAAAGAACTCTAGTGCCCCTCAAACATAGAAGGGAAGATCTCAGCAGACAAAAACGTACGTAGCCAAGACATAGTTATTGAGTATGGTTTGCCAAATTTGGCTGCCAGCTTTGTAGCAAGAATCTTGTGAAATCTCGCACATTCTTTACCCATCGCACCATTTGTGCCAAAGACCAATGGTGTAAAAACTGCTTGCTCAATTTCAATTACTCTTCGATTATATTCTCTTTTCTTCTCATTCTCATGACGTGAGAGGATCTTGTGGGTTGGTAGTAACTTATAGGACGCGGCATTAAGATGTGCTACTCTTATGTCAAAAAATGCACTTTGGCCATGTCTATAGAAACCCCTAGCTTTCACATCAAGTCATGATTCATCTTCTGTGTTTGTTGATCTCAAGGCAAATTCTTCTCCTGTCACCGGTTGTAAAGGTGGCTCGATAGAAACATCATTGCAGACTTCAGAGAGGAGAGCAGCTTCCAGATTTCTCATTTGGTCGTGGCGCGCGTGTATAAAGCCACCTTTTTTTGCTAATCAACAATAACTGAAAAGATTGTTAGATCGTATTCATAGCCCACAAACTCGGAAAGTTTCCAAGTACGCAACGTTTCCAAACTTGTAACTTTCCAAACTTAGATCGAAGAAAAGTTTAGTTCCCTATATAAAAGCTTTTCAATCCACGGCCAGTAACCCACGCAATCGTATAGCGCGCAAAATATGCTAAACTTTGGAACTTTGTCAAACTTTATATTTAGCTTATTTAGCTTTATTTTTCATAAACCTCTTAGGTTGTATAGACTTGCACAGATTTAATCTTTACGCCGGAAATATTATGAATTTATTATGAATATGAAATTTTACCTGTCTTGAATGCTGTTGTAGTGTAAATAGTTAAAGTATCCGAATAGTCAAATCGGGGAAATTTTAGTGAATTCGGAATCTTTGATCTAGTGTGAGCAAAGTCGTATTTCCCTTAGAGGCTAAAAAGGCTGATCCAAAAGCTGCGCAACGACTATGGTTTTGGAGGCAACCTGCTCAGATGGTTCCGCTCATATCTGACAAATCGCAAACAGCGCGTAACAGTGTTCGGAGCTACGTCAAACCCTCTGTCTGTAACTTCTGGAGTGCCACAAGGTTCTATCCTTGGCCCAGCATTGTTTCTCTTGTACGTCAACGATCTGCCGAGTACAGTTAAATCAAGTCAAGTTGTAATGTTCGCGGATGACACGAAACTCTTTAAAGAAATACGAACGGAAAACGATGCAAAACTACAGAACGACATTAGTAACCTCGAGTCTTGGTCAACCACTTCAGGCTTATCATTTAATGGAACTAAATGCAAAGCACAGACAGTTACTCGTAAGCTTAAACCGATCACTACCAGCTACACAATGAAAGATTGTCAGTTAACATCTACCAAAAATGAGCGTGACCTTGGTGTCTGGATATCCACCGACTTAAGATGGAACAAACAAGTGAACCAACAGTATGCTCGCGCAAACAAAGAGCTAAGTTACATTAGGAGAAACACACAGACAATCCACAACACAACAACAAGGCGAACCATCTACCTAGCTCTCGTACGTTCACATCTCGGTTACACGACCCAAGTATGGACACCTCAGTCGGTTGAATTACTGACGAAAGTAGAAAGAACTCAACGACGTGCGACGAAATTCATCCTTAACCTGCCATTTACTTGTTCTGTTGACTATACATCCAGACTGCAGGCTCTCCAACTACTTCCAATATGCTATTGGCACGAGTATCTTGATATGGTGTACTTTTTCAAAGTAATCCACGGCTTAACAAACTCGTCCTTTGTTTTACGTAAGAAAACGAGACTGAACACAAGAGCTTCTAACAACACCAATACAGCGAAGTACGAAGTACCGCAATGCAGAACAACGACTTTCCAAAAATCTTTTTGGATTAGAACAATCCGAACTTGGAACACTTTAACGGACACGCTAGACTTAAGTATGGAAAACCTGGGCACGTTTAAGTCAGTAATGCAAAGATATTATTTTGCCGCATTGGAGAAAGCGTACGAATGTGATGATCCAAGAACATTTAAAACTATCTGCCCGAAATGCAACAGTGCAAGAACGTTAACCGAACCAGTGAACTGCTGTTTTTAGGCGTTTTAATTGTATATATGTTTGTGTTTTAATCTTTTAGGCCCACAGTAATTGGCTTTTCAGGCTGTTGTGGTTACCCAGCCATCAGTTTAGTGTGTTTGTATTTGTGTTTGTGTTTGCATTGTGTGGGTGCGTATGTGTTTATGTCTATATCACACAATGATGGAAAAGCAATTAAATTAAATTAAATTAAATCTCTATCAGTCTATAGTGTTTCTACTGAACGAACCTTACATAAAAACAAACTACATTGTCCTGCCAGAGGTCGAAAAATGTCCATTCAGAATAATGTGTAAACATCAACATTTTGTTGGCATCTCAGTGATCCCACTCAATTGAACATTAGTTGAAGGGTATTGTAAATAGAAATTATCGAGTAGAAATGTCTATACATTTATTAGCCCTAACCAGGAACAGAAGCAAAAAATGGAACTTTTGGTCCCTGGCAGGAATCGAACCTGCGGCACTGTGATTCTAAGCAACTGAGCTACAGAGGCCAGTTGTCGAGCTCTTGTGTGTAAATATCAAGATTTTGTTCGCATCTCACTCGATTGAACTTGTTGTTAGAGCTCGACAACTGTGTTTAGAGCGCTGCACCGGAATCGCAGTGCCGCAGGTTCGATTCCTGCCAGGGACCTAAGTTGCATTTTTCCCCTCTGTTCCTGAGTAGGTCTAATAATGTATATAAATTTCCATCATTGATAATTTCCACCCTTGAACTAACATTCAGTTTAATGGCCACCCCAGACGAAGGGCCTTCGCTCGAAACGTCGAAATTCTCTTTATATTTTTCAGGTAGTTGCATCCCTACCAACGAAGCGTGTTAATATTTCGTATTAATCAAGTGTTAATACAGATGAAAACATCAAACTAAAGTCACTTCATTCAGACTGGATACACGGTTCGTACAAGTCAGAAAAAGAAAATTCAAGGATTTTCAAGACCAGGCGGTTTTAGGAAATTCAAAGACTAAAGGGCTGAAAACTAGTCGTCAGAAATGCAGTAAGTGAAAGGTCACATTAAATGGTTCAAATTGCAATTTTAATTAATTTCAAACAGCTTTGTAAGACATCAGGAAAGTAAATCCGACAAAATGTCCTGTTTTTAATGTCAAACCATTTCAAAAAATATCTACCCACATGTAAGAACCTAGATTTTCCAAGTAAGCCTAAACAGGTTCTTGTGTAAATTGTGCTCACCAGGAAATTAGATTAAACAGGTTCTTATTTTCTTAAGAAAAAAGCGGCTCATTTTAGGAAGGTATGGTATATGATTTATATAAATTATGCATGCGAAGTGATCTAAAATATTACAGTGTATGCATGACTATACCAACTCTATAAGTATATGATTGTAACTTATGCTTAATTTTGACTTTATTTGATAATATAAGAATCTGTTTTTAAATTCTAGCCTGAATTTCAAAATGGAAAATATTTTCAGAAAATATTTTAGCCTAACAGCTTCTTAAATTCTAGGTTCTTTTTTTGTGGGGTTTTACTTTATTTCTTGAGCATCAAATTTCAGTAAAGTCAATGGCAAGTTGGAATTTGAAAATTTCAAAGCGCTTTTACAGTAATAACAGTCCGAGTAGCATTGTGTTCCGTTTGTAGTTTGGGAAATTTCAGAAATCAAAAGATCTCTCTATTTCGTTACAATTCCACATTTCAGTATTAAATAAATCCTTTAGGATAGACTTCAGCAGGTAAATAACAGCAACATCGGTCGGTTTAGGGATATATTTTCTTGTAATGCTTACGACGATGTCGATAATATCAACAACAAAATTACCGAAATGGATATCGATGCAGTGGTGAAGCCAGATGTCCTGCTTGTCCTGCTGAGCATGACATACAAAATTTCAGATAATGAATTTTTTACGCATATAATTTTTAAAAGAAAACACTTTTATCCATGCAGCTTGATATATGTTCTTATTTTTTCTTAACCTCAGCACGTTGCACAAAAATTCTTAAACAGAGAAATTCATTATGTAACGTTATTTAACTTATTTTGAATGAATATCGAGCCTCATGCAGGCAAAAGCAGGAAAAATGGGTGGCTTGCCCGAAGTTCAGTCCTGCTCAACTCAGGCGAGCAGGACAAATGTAAAATTCTAACGCATTTCATTGGCTAAAACAGCTCTCAAGAATGCAAAACACGCAAAAATATGCCTTTTACTCCTGCTCGAGCTTCGACACATGATAAACCTTCGAATATTCTTCTGAATTATTCATCTTCCAGTGGCGAAATAGATTTATGAATATGTAAATTAATCCGATTCAACCAAACGTGTGTGAAAGTACACGAGATGTTATTTTGGATCTCTTACAAAGATCTTTTAGTTCCAGTAGCAAATCTTTGAGAATCTACACAATATATATATATATATATACAGTAGATTGATGTTATGCATTACGGGCATTCAATCAAGTACATAACTACGATGGAGTGAGACAGTATTGTTTTCAAATATATAAACATTTCAAACATGAATATTGAGGAAATCTTTGAGATTCTACGCAATATATAAATTGATGTTATGTATTACTGCATTATTTAGACCGTATATTCATTATACATCGACTGTATAAGGTGCTACACCACAGATTTACGCGCACCGCCACGGACTTTGTTTACATGTCTAGCACTGTAGCACAACGGCACAAACGTATGTTCAGTGCAACGAGAACTCTATCAGATCTTGCGAGAATCTATCTGTATCAAAGCTAGTCAAAACTGCTATAACTGTGAAAATATTGAAATCTAAAGTGACATTATTGAAAACATGCGAACATTGGGAATTAATCAAAGGTCAATGAGACTTGTTATTGTGAAACATGTCACACCTAGGTTAAAATGCGGAAGCGGACGAAGCGGATCCATGGAACGGATATGGAGATAAAATGCGGAACGGATGGGGATAAAATGTGTCTTTTAATGAATGAGTTTTTTTCGCCTCTTTTTTTACGCTCCGAACGCAAATGAAGTTTTAGAATATGCAAAATTTGGTTGTTGGTCATTTTTGCCGAAAATATGGTAAATTTGCTAAGATTTGCCCCTTCTTAAGGTCATATTGGAGCTTAGAATTCAATGCTCAAATCGCTGGAAATGGCAATTCAGGGGTTCTAATTTTGAAAATTTTCCTTGAGATTTTGGGTCCCAAACCTTGAGATTTTCCAATTTTTCGAAAACGAAGAAATGTCAACAATAACAAATATTAGAAAGATTTAAACTGTCATAGTAAGTGCTTCTTTAGCTAAAACTAAGTCTAAACAGATGCTAAATATAGCTAAACGAATGCAATCAATGTCAGGAAATTATCTACACTGTAACTATGATTTTTCTGTGTTGGTGTAATGTACTCAGGTGAATACGATGCTTGTGATGTTACTCTTGGGCTAGTATTCCAAAGGTCATAGGTTCGTTTCCCACCGTGGTCAGGCATATTTTTCAAGCTTGCCCGGTGTGGATATATACTCAGATATCACAAGCACTGTAACTGTCATCTGCCATCTTGAACACGTGGCATGCTATCACACATTTGTGTGCGAACACATGTGTGGACACTCAATTATCAATGAGCTAGATAACGCGTATTACGAGCAACAAAAGTTTTACTATTATCTATAGACTATTATACGTAAAATTTATAAGTCAAGTTGATCGAACTGAAATGAAAACGGTGATAAAGACAGACTGAACACATAAATTCGATTTCATTTTAGGTTCTGAAAAACCGTGAGATTTAGAGGCTAAACCGTGAGACGAGACCTTAAACCGTGAGTCTTGCGGCCAAACCGTGAGAGTTGGAAGGTTTGTCATACTCCAACTTGTTGTTAAATATTTATATTTTCACTAGGTGATCAGAAATGGCAGATTGCATTTATTATCCACACAGGGGGGGGGGTTGAGGACACTGGAAAATCCAGGGAGAGGGTAAAAAAGCCTTGGAAAATCCAGGGGGAGGGGTGAAAAAGACTGCAGAAATCAAGGGGATGGGGTGATTATAGAGACCAAAATCCAGGGGATGGGAAGGGGTATCTGGCAATGAATTCCTAGGAAATTCCAGAGAAGGGGGGAAAAAACTGAATTCTAGGGGGTCACAATTTAGCTGGTAAAAACATGTGCAAAACATAAATGTAATCTGACCTTTATATTAGTTATATACTAATACAACACACAGTTAAAGATGCTGTACAGTCCGATCTGCAAATGTGCACAAAGCATCCCTCTTTTTATTATACAAACAGTTTATTTAGCGCTTTTTATTTCATATAGTTTTAAAAATACTATTAATTTAAGTCTTTCATCAATAGTAGACTTGCTTGCTCAAACAGCGGGCTCAAAGCAATTGTTAGCTGAGGCAGCGGTGCATTTCCTGGGCAGACATTTTGAATTTTTGTATACACTGTACAGGGTATCCCAAAAAAATGTCCCCTATCATATTTTGTGGTACTACATTGTTACCTGTAATCGAATATTCAATTTTTAAAATTTTTTTATCAATGAACATATTATGTTAATCGTTGCATTTTTTCGCACCGTTACATTTTTTCGCACCGTTCGCCTTCTAGAGTTACTTAAGGTGGCGACACCAATATTGCCACTTGTCCAAATTGAGGATATTAGGTTTAAACATACTAGAAATACATGCATGCAACAACCCCTCCCTACATTCTCCAAACATTGTTTCAACATGAAGTGTTCGTAATTACGCCAATACTGAATGCAGGCTCGTGTTGCCACGTCATGTTAGTCATGGCAACACAAATACACGAAAAAAAAATTTTATAATTTTTTGTACAAACCTGCAACAATAGATGAAACTTGAACACTTTTAAATACAGAACTATCAATTTTTAAATACATAAAGTAGGTATATTATTTTGTTTTCCATGGCCTTTATTTTAATGTAAAATTCGAAACGAAACTCTACGTAAAACGCTTTTAAATGTGAATTGAAATCAACTGCTTTTTGCCGATATTATTAAAACTCTTCAACTTGAGCTTCAACTTATTACTCACACTTTGAAATGAAACAAATTTAATTTGTACAGGAGGCTAATGAAAATAATTTGCTTTCCTTTTTATCATGAACTTTTACAAACGTTAATTTAACTAAGAAACTTTCCCATACAATGCATAGGAAAGATTTAAACAACAAGAACGAAGTCTAAAATATTAAATACAAAGTCATACAAAAACAATCGAAACAAACTTGCCCTATACTTTAGGATTTCTCATGCTAAATCAATTCTTATCAATGTTTACGTTTAAAAATTGAAAAAATGTTTTACAATTTGTTATGAGAAACGATTTTCCAAGCTTTCTTACATGTATTTTCTATATTTTCCCCTTCTTCACTCCTGGCAAACAGCCATATTTTGAGATATGTTATTTTGAGACCACCCATACACCCGCGATATTTGATGAACTTTAGACTTCGCTAGTGCACTCCATTTCCCGGGTGTAAATAGCCAGACGGAATTAGTACCCTCGCCCCGGAATGTAATAAAATATTTTAATGGCAAATGGCTACATATCTTTTCTAAAACCTGTACTTAGTTGTAGCCAAAATTGCAAATTAATTTTCTGTAAAAATAATGAAGCAAAACCCCCAGAAAATTGGAAAGACTAGTGCTGAAATCCCAACATTTTCTCTTTCATGGAACAAATTGAACAGGAAGTTGAGGAATAGCCATCCATTCCTCCTGCAACAATTGAGCCAAGTCTGCCCGAGTGCTGTATTCTGTGATTCGGCGATATACAGAACGCTTGAGCTGGTCCCAAAGATGCTCAATTGGGTTGAGATCAGGCGAGTGCGGAGGCCACACCATTTGCTCAATAGCCGCACCAGCCAAGAACTCGGTGACGACTCCTGTAGGTCGGTAGCACCTTGCCTGGTGGTCTTACAGCAAATGTTACACATTTGGACACTGGCCAACAAATAGACATTGAATGTCCATTCTATTGATTCAAAAACCATTTATAGACATAGTGCTCTAGATTTTTGTTAAACTGAAATAGGTTATCATCATTTATATTTATAAACACCAGGTAGGATGGAGTGTTGCAGTGCGTCTGCAGTAAGTGGGGCCATTTAGAGAACACCAACCAATTGCACTGCAGAACAAAAATCAAACTAAAGCTTGTCCAATCAAAAGAAATATTCAGGAAGCCATTAACTGCAGTGTTTACTTTTACAAGTCTATTTTTACTGTTTGACATTCATTTATTTGTTTGACATTCATTTATTTGTTCAAATTGTTTTTGGCCTAAATGCTGATTGGCTAATGTGCCGTTTGTTGATTTTTCCAATTTTTGTTCTGTCATTGGTTAGTGTTCTCTAAGTGGTCCCACTTACTGTAGATGTACTGTAATGTATAAAATTGTTTGGGATTGACAGTACATAATTATAAGATAATTCACAACTGTATGATTTTCCTTTTTTGTCTGCACAAGCACTTGTATGTGGAAGCCAAAATATTGCACAGCTTCTCCTATAATTCTATAACCATTCACTCTCGCCCCTTGAATGCAATAGATATGATAGCCGATAAAGTTTAGCTAAGTATTTTTTTATTATATCTGGTATAAAGTGTCCCTACGTTTAATCAGTTTACGATAATTCATAAACTGTATATGTGCACGAACTCTTGCTCATAGCCATAGAATTATTAAGTGAGTTTCTATAAGCCTTTTAAAGTTTCCATTGAAAGATAGGTGGTTTGCCTCCAGTATCTTTTGGTGAAACTTCGAAAACGTCGATCACAGTACACAATAAAGATTAAGATTGATGATATAAATATTGATGACCTACAGGCACAGCGGCATGATACAAGGTCGAAAGAAGCTGGATTTAAGATGGGTTATTGTCCTAAATATTCAAGTTGCATATTTCGTCCTAAATAGTCAAGTTGCACTGCACGCACAGAGGAGCTTTGTCATTTGTGTGATGATAACAGATAGCTATACTTCGACATAATCATTCTTGATCGTTGAGTTTCAGCAATATAAATGCAGGGAATTTTACAGTCCATAACAGGTTATAAACTCTTAGTCCTGTATTTTCACAGTCAGGATAGCATTGTTTACACACAGTTGGCAATGTTTGGGAAATCAAAGGATCCTGTCATAAAATAAATATTTTGTTTTGAATACCGGACAGGATACACTTCAACTATAAACAACCATATCGTTTGTTTGGTCGATCAGTTGGTGTAGATCAAATGGTGTCATATTTAATCAAAATCCGCCATTTTCTCTGGGATGAATTGCATTATCCCAAGTCATTTTTTTTTTGAAGGACAAAGGCAGTTCTGTTCAATGCTAACTTATTGGGAAATATATATCTTTTGAAAATACCTTGTTCTGTGAAAAAGTGTCCAATCCCAAAATCTGACAGCACTAGATCACCCCGCATGTCAACATTGGGAAAAGTGCTATGAAATACGAAGGCAATTGTAATGTTTAGTTGTTGTCCTGCAAAGTCACAGTGATAAATCAAAGCTGTTTCTTTTACTAAACTCCAATTTGTTCAAACCAGGCATGGATTTTCTGGGGGGGAGGGTGTGTGTTTAGAAGCCCGTTATTATTTTTTAAATAATTTCGTGTCTCACCCAATCTGCCTATCAGTTGGATAACTGAAGGTTAAGGATATACTTCCATTTAAATTTCAATCAAAATATTGAAGAAATTTCCAGAAACATCTAATTTATACTCGATTTTATTAAGAAACTATAGTAAATTATATTGTATTTTGTTTTGACGAGTTTCTGAAATGATGTCATGCTGAAAAGGCATTCTCACCCAGAGGCGTAGCCAGGATTTTCGGTCAGAGGGGGCTGACAAAAACCCAGGTGGGGCCAAGCCACCAGTGACCCGAGACGCAAAGTTCGCGTAAGAAAAAATTTTGCGGACCACACAACTCCCCCTCCTCCCCCCCCGCGACAACTTTTTCGGTAAAAAATTTTTCTGGACAATAACATTACAATTGCTTTCATAGCACTTTTCCCGATTTCCGTATCACTTTTTCCGATGCTTCACCACGAAGATTCCGACAACATTAGAGAGCGTTTGAGCAAGAGAATAAGAACGAAGTCAGACGACGACTACGTGGACCGTGGTTGACAATTTTTGCCTGTCTTGCACATTATCTTACGCATTCTGAGTTTAGAGTCCGGCGTGAAGACAGATTAGAGATTTATTTCTAGCTGTTTATGAATGCTGACCTAAATCCTTACCCTGATCAAGACAAAACAGCGAGACATGAATCCATATCTCGTCTTCGTTCTTCTGCCTTTGTTCACAACGAAAAATTCGCAAATATTTTGGCAAAATTCGTTGTGAACTTCGTTCCAAACGAAGGCAGAAGGACAAAGACGGGATATAGTTTCATGTCTTGCTGGGTTTTTTTCTGGGTCAGGGCAAGAATTAGGTCAGTATTCATAACAGCGACACCTGGGAAGACACGTTGAGCAACCACCAGTGACGTCCAACTCAGTATGCGCAAGATAATGTGCAACGGGCAAAAATTGGCAAGTATACACCTTCGTCTTTGTACTTCATTGTCTTGCTCAAACTCTCTATTGACAATTTTCCGACAGGTCTCAATTTTCCGACGGGTCTTCCTCCCCCCCTCCCCTTCAGCCATGGCGCCACTGCCGAGCCCACATTAAAAATTCACTTGTAAAAAAAACAGATTGGTTTAAACTTCATCTAACCCTCATTTAATACATATTGAAGTAATTAGGGTTAGAAAAGGTATGTGTTTCAAGCTGTGCTGCAAATAAGCGAACAAGTGATTTTAGGTTTCACACTGATGCCCAGCAAAGCATATATTCTACAGAATTTTTGCAGTATTGACACCATGAAGCTATATAATTAAGGATTCCCTTTTTATACAATACATTTTATCAAGGGCGCCCAAAATTTTGCCAGGGGGGGCGGCCCCCCCGGCCCCAGCCCTGGCTACGCCTCTGTTCTCACCCCAGTACTTTTATGCTTACAGTAATATAAAAAATTGCCAACTTTGAGCACCAAAAAGTCCATGAATATCAAATTTACAAATTGTAAAATATATTACAACTCCTCTTAGAATATAAACCTAAATAATCAAAAACACATCAGTTCCCTGACCATCATATAGGCATTTTAAGTTTTTAATTTCCACCAAGAGCACTAAAAGGCACATCCTCACATGAGCGCAGTTCAGCAATGTTTTGCTAATTTTAGAAATGGGGGGACGGTCTTGAAAATCAAATGGGCATGGTTACTCGATTGGGCATGACCTCATGCATAGTCATAGTGAACATGTACATATGCAATAGCTTATGACTGGTAAGTACTTATCTAAGGGGATATCAATTATCAGACTCTCGTATTTTTGTGCCAGTCTGCTAGAATTTTATGCAAGTATATCAAGTTTCAGGGAGATTAACATAGTGACACAATTACATTCTGAACTATATCTACGTAGGACGCTGAGCAATTATTGCCAAAAATAACACGTATGTAGAACAAGTGATGCCAAAATTACTTGGATGGTGTCATGGTGTTCACTGAACTTCAATCATATTTAATCCCTGCCAGGGGGAACGGTGTTCGCCCACGTTTGTCTGATTGTGGTGCACAACTTTGATGGAAGAATCGGTTAGGTGCTATTTCTGATTAATCCTGTCATCATTCCCTATGCAAGGAACCCGGAGAAGACCCACAATGTTTGGTTTGGGGTTGACTCATTTCAATAATCCAAACCCAGTAATCCAAATCTGTTGTTTCGTATCAAGGAGTGTGTCGTTTGAAAATGATGCAGTTTTTAATGCAAATTGACAACCGGATGGGGAGATTTTTGGTAGATAATTAGTCAATTTAATCTTCAGCAAGTAAGGAGATGGATTTAACAAGATGAATATAATAAACAAATGATTGCAAGTGATGCAATTTTTTAGTGGCATTCGTTTTGACTGGACTGGACCTTGGAAGGTATGGTTGAACAAACCTGACATACTCAACTTACAGCAAATCATATATTAACGCAAATAGTGTGTTCGTCCAATATTAATTTTGCAGATTTTTAGAAACGATTACAAATGTACTCGTTTATTCGAAAAGGTGATTAAATGCAGCATGTTTGGCTATAGCTTTAGAACTAAATGAAAATATTCAACTACAGTGTATGTTCTGTTTTTTAAGATATATTTTCTGCAATTAGATGTGTATCGATTTTAAAATCCAAATGCTAAATAGGTTTGAATTTAGTTTTTACTGCTCTTGCCAAATTTGACCTAAATTATACCATTGGTTAATTCATTGGTAAAAAATAATTTCAGCAGTTATAAATTACCTGAAACTGCTTCTGATCTAACTAAAATGTTTTTCACAATAGACGTAACCTAGGTCTGATAGTTTGCAAAAAGTATAATTTGATTCAAGCCCTGTTTACACTGCACTCAATTTTTGGTACGGCATGGATAAAAATGGTACCTGTGCCAAAACGCAATAGGTTCGGCTTGGATAAATTTGCAAGTGTAAGCACTATACCTGTGCTACTTTTATCCAAGCCGAACCAAAATTTTTATCCGTGCTTGGACCTTCTTTGAGGTAGTACCAGAACTGCAAAACATGGTACGGTTCGGATAAGTTGTGAAGTGTAAACGCTATTCGTGAATCTATCCATGCTGTGTTTGTTATTACGAGCATGCGCTGTGAAATTTCAACGTAATTCAAGATGGCGGATAGTAGAAAGCGTGGGCGTTCTGATGATAAGGTGAAAAATAATCGAAGTCCCAAGAAATCCGCTAGGATTAGCTCTTGGAAAGATGAGGAAGTGTTGGCACTTTTATCCATAATGAAAGAGGAAACTATTTTGTATAACTTGGACAACGATAAGACACCAAAAGAGAAACGAAGTGCATATAGACATGTGGCTGCAAAGATGGAACAGAAAGGTAGTGTACTATGTACTGTTTATAACCACAGCATCCATACAGTACAGTGTATGTATATTTGGAATCTGGAGTTAATAATATGCGTTTGTTTATTATACCCCTTAATTTTAAAATTTTATTCAAGCAATATAACATTAGAACATTCAAATACACACCAATAGGGTTGCATTATTAAATATTTATATGTTGAGGATTTTGAGGGGGATCTTAAAATTTAGTGACTAAAAAAGAGGGATGCCAAGTTTATTTCTTAGGGAGTGGTCATCATTTATGCGGACGGGGGTTGGTAAATGGGGGGAAATGAAGTTATACCCTTATAAATAGGGGGTCAAAAACGTTAATGCAGAGAAAGGGGGTCAAAAAAGTGTTTGAATTTAAATACCATGTCTAGAGTTCTGATTTATATAATCACAAATAGCTACAAAGAAGACTTGAAAATGCCATTTCCAACGATCTAGAGACTCAAAATTTTCAAAATTTCCCTTTCCAATTTGGTCTATCAAAGCACAATGTAATGCTGTATATCCAAAAATCTGTTTCAGAAAATGCTCACATTTCAGTCCTAGGGGTGGAAAAATACAAAAAATTTTCTGGGGGAGAATATCCCAGAACCCCCTACTAGTACATACAACACCACACCAAACTTTTTGCCACCAACAACCATCTGTCATCTCTGATTCTCCACACTCAGTATAGTATGATCCCTTTTTGTAGATGGCCACCCCCAGACAAGTTCTTAAAAAAAAGCCCCGTGTTCAAATCATTTCATTGTATGAAGATCAGTGGTGCCTAAATTACTTTGATTTTATACTTGAGTAAAAGTAGAAGTAATTCGCATTAAAACGACTTGAGTAAATGTAAAAAGTACTGGAGAGAATACGTACTTGAGTAAAAAGTACAAAGTATTTTTCAAAAATACTTAAGTACAAGTAAAAAGTACAAGTACTGTATAGAGTATATCGAGGAATGACACTCTGGATTAGACTAATAGACCACCAACAATACGATAGTTACATACCGCAATTTTAACTTCAGGCCTCTTGGGATTTTCAATTTTTTATTAAATTTTAATTAAGCACTACTGGGGGATTATGATGGGTGTCTACGGCTACAAGGGATTTCAAAGTTGCAATTTAATACCAATGACACGCAAACATTACATACATACATTGACCTGAACACAAACCTAGTTTCCTTTTTAAAACTTAAAACTTCGTTGAAATTTAACGTAACCGCACATTGGGCTATTCCAATTTCTATCCGCACCCTCCGGTGAGAAACATATTTAGATATTTTACATGATTATTTGTATAGAAATGTATTTGTCAACTGCACTACACTACATCCGATGAATTCCCGGGTGGCAATTTCAAGTTTTTAGAACCCTACCATTACCAAACAGACAAAGGCATAAAACAGCTTACCTGTACATGTTTTCTTAGGTTTGAAGGCGACGAAATGAACGCAGATATCTCTCTAACAAGTGGCGAGCAAAGGCAACATATGAATTTGATGCTCTTGTTCTCTCTTCCCACTCTTCCATTGTAGCGAAACATTGACTTCAAAAATGGCCAAGGATGTTCCTCCTCTTCTCCTTTTTTACCGATAGTATTAACACCTTCTAGTCCTTGTCCTTCGTTCAAGACTTCGTCTGCAATATGCAAATCACTGTCGGCCATGGCTGCCCAAGCAATTCGGGTAGAGTTCAATGATTGGGCCAGTGAATTCGGCGCAATAATTTGGCGCGAAACGCGTGTATTGTCGCATGTGTTCAGCGGAATATATTAATTGTCTGTACTTCGTGTAAATAACTATAAATTTGATTGCGATTGGAGTCGAGTTTAAAAATCGAAATTCATTTTAGAAATCACCGAATCAGGTAAAAGATAGAACTAAAATTTGATAATACCATAAAAGTAACGGAATACTTCACCGCAAAATAAAAATAACGAAGTAAAACGTTACTTTTTAAATTTACTTCGTTCCAAGTAGAAGTACTCTGTCAAAAATTTACTTCGTTACTTGCTCACTTCTCAAAATTAGTACTCAAGTAAAGTAACGAAGTACATTTACTTCGTTACTTGTCACCACTGATGAAGATGGGCCATGGGTTAGGGTTATGGTAGTACAAATGTTGCATTGCAGAGTAGTAACACATAATATATACTTTTTAATCATATATGGTTGAATCATATTCACCAGGGTAAAATTAACATCATGAGCTAGATTAAGCAGATTGTCCTAATATCTAACTTTACCTGCAACACACACCTGTTTCATTGCTGTTAATTTTTCAATCCACACTGGGGGGGGGGGGCAGAAAAGTTTCTAATTTTGTGAGGGGGAGGCACAAAAAGTTTGCTTTCAGTCTGAAGGCGGGTCAAAAAAGTTTTCAATCCTTATTTTCCCCATTTACCAACTCCCCCTCCCCATAAATAATGAGCACTCCCTTAATATGAAGGGGGGTTGCTAAATTTTGACTTTAAAATGAATTCTGAACAAAAAAGTTTATAATAATATGCAATTTAGTTAGTGGAAGCCAGTAAGTGCTTTGTTTATCCTTTCTCTGAAACAAGACCACTTATTAGAAATCTGCTAGATTTTATTTAAACATATATTACTAAAGTTTGCCAAGAGCACTAGGCTCATCTAGGGGCTTATGTTACATTTACTATTACATTAGACTGGACAGACATATAGTTACATTTACATTATTTTTACAAAGTTCAAGACAGATATATAGAAACACACATAATAAATTAAACAGCAAAAGATGATAGCTTTGACGAAATTTCTTTAATTTCGTCAAAGCTATCATCTGCTAGATTTGAAATGTCCAACAAAATCACCCTTAGTCCTCCAATTTAAAGTGATCAGGGAATTTTGACAACATTATTTCGACTAGAGCTCTGCCATATACATTAGTGTCACAGTCTTGAGAATTCCGATAATCAATTGGACCACAGGAGTTATTGTATAGGCTAAAATCGTCAACAGAATTGTTTAAAATTCCTGTTCTTGCATTAAATTCTCCACATAAAATTATCTCACCTAGATTGGCAAATTTATTTATGTCATTTTGAAGAGTTTCAAAGTGATTTATGTTTCATCTATGTTCCCTAGGAGAATTTTGTGGAGGAATATAAACTGAAGAAATGAAAATACCCTGGTGCTAAGTTAAAGAAGTCCTTATCTAGTTTCCACCAAACAAGTTCTTTACAGTTAGGGAGCGGTCATAAAGTAAGTGCTACCCTGGGGTGGAGGATTTTTTAATTTTGTGAACAAAATTTCATACCCCCCCCCAAAAAAAAATTGTCTGATAATATTTGGTACCCCATTGAGATAATGGTCTCAATGTTTCATATCCATCATAAAAAAGGTTAAACAAAATACAGTGTGTCTATTAAACATGCTGGTACATGCGCAGATATTGTGCGCATGCATTGAGGTATACTTTATAATATTAACTGCTAATTGTATTACACAAAATACCGTTTTGCAATACTAAAACAGCGCAGAAAAATAAATTTTAATTTTAGTATGCATATTTATAAATACCGGCTAGTTATTCTTTATTCCTATTATCACATCCATCCTGCACATACTCCAATAACTGAACACCATTATTCATTAATTGAACATCAAATCTGAAGAAGAGGAAAACCCATGTTTATAAATCACAAAAACCCAAGAAAATTTTGTATTTTCGGATTGTTTTAATGCACAATCTACAAATTTAATTAAAGTGCACATTTATACAATTCTACTTACAAAATCTCTCACTCTCCAGTTTGTTGCAATTCGTCCACTCCTTGTTGTTGTTGTAAACATTGATTCAACATCAGGTTCACTGTTGATGCTGTCGTAATCGGATTCACTGGTTGAGGTATCTGCATCAGAATTTGGCGCAAGTGTGTCAGCAATGACAATGTCCTTGTCAGTGTCACTGGATTCCATTGTGGAATCATCTGACTCTGAATCTTCTTCAAGTGATGCTGAAGCTGCATTGGGATCGTTGAGTAACACTGAAGCAATATGAGTGGTGATGAAATCGATTTTCTCTTTTTTCTTCAGCTTAACTCATTCTCATCCGGTCGAAAAGTAGCAATTTCGAGTGGTGTTGTTTCAAACGCTTATATCTCTCAAATTATACATTGCACGGAAACAGAAATTGCATCGTTCGAAAGAGGAGGACTTCTGCTTTCCAACGATACCAGTTTCAATTCCATCCGGAGCTTGGTTAACGATTTACTCGCATAAATTTGCATAAATTATGATATAAAAAAATGTTGCAATTATGCATAAATGTATTTAGCGGTTCAAATTTCAAATATGTCAAAAAATTTTATGACTATGACTGAAAGACACGGTTATGATCTACAAGTACCCGAAGTTTCATGCATGTAGCATAAATAGAAATATTTTTATTGAATTTTTATATAAACTAGGTAGTGTAGTAAAATTTACATTTTGTGCTCACATGAAACAAATACCTTTATCAAAGGTCCTTTTTTATTGCTGCAACATGTTATCAATACAAATTTCCAATATTTCTTACTCTCCAAAGATAGTATGGCACCAAAATAAGTCTATGATACCCACAAAAGAACACTCAAAACATGATTAGCAAAATGTCTTTATTTCTACGATTACTACATACATTCTTAGATAATCATTACACCATTGACTTTAGTTATTAGTGGCATAACCAGCCTCAAAATTTGGTCATGCTATTCAAATTTGAAATAATCACTACTCATTTGTTTAGAAATTGATTGTTTTCACAATCTAGAACATGAAAATATTTGCAAATAGCATGACCAAGTGTTGTTGGGCTGGCATCATATCATAATTAGTAGTTATAAAAAAGTAATGTTTTCCAAGGCAGTAATGTTTGCTAAAGCAGTAATGTTTGCCAAAGCACATAATTGGATTATGTGGTGAAAATATTTCCTTTATATTGTACTACAAAAGACCTAAGACTGTAACCAAACTGATATCAGATCACCACGTCATACCCAAATCTGTTGCGATGAATATCTGGACTTCTTCCTGTATAAATTTCAAAGTCGCAATATAAGCATTAGGATTATCTGCAGCAACCCACAGATTTATTCCCCACATAGTAGGTCATCTAGCTTTCATGAACTGCCTAACCCCCAACCTATTTCTTGATTTGACAGTGTGTTTGTCTGCAACAACAATATTCAGTGACGGCTGGTACAGTTGTTGATGCAGTTTATTGCTGTAGTCTTTAGTACAGGATCTACCATATTCACAAACGCCATAAGCGCTTTGTACCTAACCCGAGAAATTATGTCTATTGCCCACAGACCATGATATAAGGTTTTTACACTCCAATAATTTTCAATCTCACTGTCGACCTTTAGCAAACCTGCATATTATACTAAAAGGCAATCAACCTCTCAAGGTTGGTGGACTGCAAGACCCTTTTTTATTAGTATGTGGGGATAACTTTTGAGTTATTTGTATGTGGGCATATGTATTGGTATGGCCAGGAAACTATAACTCCTGAAGCATTCCCTTGGTAAAAAAGAGTCGAATGAACTCAAGCTCACAGTTCATTGAGCCGAATGAACTCAAGCTCACAGTTGATCGAAATGGATCCCGGACATGTCAGTGAGGAGCAAAATCTGGGAGAACATTCCTGGCATCAGGATCATCATATCCGTCATGTACTATGGGGCCTATAGTGGGGATGCTAGACAGGGAGCTTTCGAAACCTTAGGTCCTAATGGCTGGGCTTCCCTCTACCTCTACTCATCCCCCTACCTTCCCTCTGGGTTGGTGAGTGGGGTTCTGATGACTCATCAGAACTCTACTTCCCTGAGGCTATGAAACAGGAACAGCAGATAGGAACAGGATCAATATATTCATCACTGCGAATAAAAACTTTTATAGATATGGTGCCACTTAAAATTATAATAAGAGCCAACTAGTAAGATATAAGTATGAATACTTGGCTATTATGTATGTAACAAACAACCAAACATGTGCTCAAGGCTCATTTTACTTCGCCTAGGAATCAGAGATTTTTATGCCTAAAACACCATAAATTTTCGTCAACAATATAAATAAATACCATTTATATTTGTCAATTTCAGTATGAAACGATTATTTCAACACAAAAAAGCGATATGAGGACATACTTGGTCGTACTAGTGAAGCTATACTAAATACAAATAAATTTACAACGCCATGGCAACGGCAAAACATTGAAATAGAAATTGTCTAGAAATTATACAAATACTTGCCTTGAAACTCCAGACACGACTCCCAATGCCAAGTTGAGATACTTGTCTTCATACGAAGACATTCCATCATTACTAGCACTGTCAGTTTGCAAAATAAAGCCAAAAACGTCTTCAGAATGCGATTCAAACAAAACTACAACACAATACATTTCAACGCTCGTGCGTTCCAGTGCTTCCATTTTCAAAATAAAAATTCCCCATTTTTGACATCAAAATTTCTCTGAATTCCTTAGATTGTATACATAATTTCCTTGAAATTTCCTTGAAATTTCATTAAGCAGTTTGCAGTGATTTTGTACCAATACAAACTGATATAATTAATTTTAAAGGCACAAAATAGCACAATTTACACAGATGTGGGCTAGGTAAAAAACACAGGCTATTATACTGTTTAAAATTAAATATTTGTTATGATTTTACAACATATACGCAGGCCTGAAGCTACGGGGGGTTGTGGGGGGGGGTGACACTCCAGAAATTGTATTCGATCAGTCGGCAGGACTGCTATTCACTCGGTAGGACTGCTATTCACTCGGTAGAACTGATATTTGGGTTAAATATTTTCGCGCAAAGGGCAAGATAGGAGTCGGAATTTTAGAAAATTTTTTGGGAAAAATGGAGAAAATTTGTGATGTCTGCAAAATTTTGGTATGTCCGGAAAAATTTTTGGATCCCTAAAATGGTACACTGACCGAAATTTTTTTGGCGACGGGGCGGGAGGTCGCCAAATATAATTTGTTCCAGAAAATAATTTTTCGGCACTAGTCGGTTGAAATGACCTTACACCCCCCTGAAAAATTATCTGAAGACGGGCCTGCATATACGATTCCACTGATATAATTAATTAACTATTCACAGTGTTTGGTGCCAAAGGTACTAAATCCCATCGCTCAAAAACGAAGAAAAACTTATAAACAGATTTTTAATTAAAGGGGAAGTCAAGTCCGTAATGTAAACAAACGGTTTGTTTACATTTTGAACTGCTGTATTTTTTAAAATATGATGTACTGTCTGAATATCTAACACCATTTTGGTTTGCTATGCTTCTAAATGAATATGAAATAAAGTTTATGTTCAGAAAAATTCGAAAAAATTTGAAATTTGGGCAATTTTCACATTAGAGGTCCTCACATTGTTATGCGCAGAACCGAT